>JAMPIV010002523.1:0-79263 GCA_024509875.1 Oreohelix idahoensis
TAGACAATGAACTGGTTCCCCCCGGCAATAAAGGATTGTTTACTTGACAGCTGAAAAAGCTAGATGGAGGCAAGAGGTGAGGGGGCTTCCCTATTGATGTGGGCTTTGCCCGATTGCCCAACAGGTCAGTCCGCCCCTGATTATGTCATATTCTACATCCTACAAATGTCATGTATTAGTGCACGCAGTAAGTATCAAATGTGTGTGCATGAGAGACGTTATAAATTGTGTACGTAAAATACATATCATCTTTGGTGTGTATACAGTACACCAGTTATGTGCCGCATACAACACATGTTATAAGTGCTATACACAGCGAATGTCATATATGGTCATACAACATGTTTCATATGTGGTGCTTACGGCGCTTGTTATATGTGGTGTTAACAGCACATTTCATATCCGATGTGTACAGCTTATATCATATATATTTTTAAAAAATGTCATATATCCTGACAGCAGCATATGTCAAACAGTTGGTAACTACATGCCACATGTGGTGTATTTATTACGTACGATTATGGTGTGTACATCACATGCATTATATAATTTATACGTACATATAAAAAAACCATATAAACATATATAAAATACAACTAATTATAATAGAACGAAAATTAGTAGTCAGCTAAGCATTCGAGAAATCGACGCTAAAAGCCGTGTAGTTTCTATGGGTATCCGAGATTGTCACAAAATTAACCGTGATACAACGTTAAAATATCTCCAATGATACAACGTAGGGATAAAAACTAATGCGTAAGCTGCTAGAATACATGATCGCCCACGCCGCGGGTCATCACCCGCCATGGGAATAAAATTGTTAGACTTGAAGGCAAAACGGAACGGGATAAGAACGGAGATCAAAAGGAAAAATCTGACTGAACGCGTGCTTGAAACTAGCAATGCTAAAAGGCGCAAGTGGTGGGGAAAGGAGGAAAAAGTCACGTCCCCAAGTTGACATAAAGTAAAGAAATCGACAAAAGGGACCTTGGATATTATACGCCACATTCATCTCTTGGACGCTTTTGCGATAACTTAGTCCGTTTATTTGAATGCAGTGATGAATTCCAGAAGATTCTAGAAAATATTTGAAAAGTAACTTTTCTTAATAATAATGTTAGGAATATAAAACCTAGCTGGCCGGATGGCCCATCTTGAGCAGTGAAATAATATGCTTTCATTTATACAGACGGACAGATAATAAGAAAGATATTGACAAAAGACTGTGTTGTTCATATCAGCGAACGTCTGCATTGAGATAAAACATGTCACTAATTTTCAAAAAATTGTGGCCTTGAAGATGCAAGTGCTAAAATCTAGTTGGAATGAAGAGACGGGGTGGGATGGTGAATTGTGGCTAAAAATAACTTTAAAGGCAAAATTGTGTAGGGGAAGGCAGGGTTGGTTCAAAAAACAAGTGTGTTTTTTTGTGAAACGCAAGTAGAGATGGACGGACCAACAGACAATAAGGCATACTTGACTGAGGTATGACTGAAATGACTTATTGGTAGGATATTTGAATTTGAAAAAGAAAAGGCAGTGATTGGCCCTAGATGAATATATTATCGGTGCTCAGACGCGCATTTTGTGCCATTCAGTATTAGTTGTCCTTGTAGACACAGTAAATTATTAAGTGGTGTAATTCCCAGAAGCTATTGAAATATTTAGAGGGACGCCATCATAAGGCCAGCAGCTCAGCTGAGTTTTGCTAGCATTTATTTAACTGTGTACTATATTCATAATTCTGGTAAGACTGAAATTATTTCTTTGTACATTTTAATATTTGTTTAAGGTTCGAGTGATTTGATACTGCAATAGCATAATCTGTCCCTTACAACAAGTAAGGATTCGCTCTAGACCCCCCGCCCCAGTTCAGGGTCTAGAGACAAATAAAATACATAAACTCCAGTAAGGATTATGAAGGACAGATCAAGTGTTGAGATCAGTGGAACATATCACCTATCCTATTCTATGGCAGGAAGCTAATGAACATATTTCAGAATCTGTAGTCTGGGAGAACTTATCCTATGTGAAACCAACTTGGTAAGATGTATTGTTTGGTCAGAAAGATCTGACCCGTCTATGTGGTGTTGTTGTTGTATAGTGTTGTGTCCAGAAATGGTTAGAGGATGGAATTCTGACACATGACTAATACTTTGATTGCAGAGCTGTGAGTTTCAGTTGGCACCAATGCGGTGTCAAATGAGTTGTTGAATTTTACCAGAGTGGACCCGTGCAGTAACATTTGGTCAGAGCAGCCTATTATAGCCCCCAAGCACGGAGAGGTGGGGCCACCAAACTTCTGATATTGCCCCCAAGCACGGAGAGGTGGGGCCACCAGACTTCTGATATTGCCCCCAAGCACGGAGAGGTGGGGCCACCAGATCTCAGCACCAGAGCTACACCTTCAAGCTACGTGAGCGCCTGGTCTGCTGAGAATTCACCAACTCAACTTATTTGCTAACACACCCATAACATTTCCATCAAATAACTGGACAATGTGTAGTCACCATAAACAGGGAGTGATGAGGCCACCCCAACAGCACATCCATTAAGTGTTCTCCCAAATAGATTACTACTATAAATAGTAATAATATTAACTAGTCTAGTAACATATATGTACACACCTTGCATTTATTATGTAATATTCATGCATTTCTTTCATAATTGCTAAACCTTTCATATGTTCTGGCCAAAATAAAACCTTGGTTCAGAACAAATAAATGTAAGAAAATTACTATCCAATTTTACACACTTGAGTTAGTTCAGTGTATTATAACATTTATTAATATTATTAGACTTAGTAAATATCTGTGTGTGTGTATGTAAACTACCACAACACATTACATATCATTACCCTAGACATTTAACGTAGCCACATTCATTAGTAAAAAAAGATAGGTGTGAGGTCGTAGTGGTAGCACGAAGGGCCTTCTGACAATTCACAGTTACATTTTATCTCAGGAGCCTTCACAGCTGACCTCATGCATCACACGTAGCAATATCACCATCATACAATACCATCAATCCACTACATATATTGGGGTCTCTTTGTCCCGGGATAATTAGCCCATTAAGTATATTAGGATCTCCTGGGGGGAGAATTAGATTAGGGGAACACATAATAAAAGTTAAAAGTGTCCCTTAAAATTAAAAGTGTCCCTGAAAATAAAAGTTGGTGAATCTTCACAGCCAGTGGTAGTTAATTAATTAATTAGAATTATTTTAGATTAGAGTAATTAGAAGTACTTTAGTGGTTGGAAATTTTATTTTGCACATTGCTAGATTTGTTTAAAAAGTATGGCGGAGCTTGCCAAATTCAGATCAGCTGCTGTGCTGACGGCAAAGGAGATGGGAATGGATGGTCAGATTTTAATTCAATATGTAACGGCTGAATGTGATAAATATATTGAAAGGGAAGATAGAAAGGTAGCTGAAGAGAAGAGGTTACAAATTGAGGCTGATAGAGAAATTAAGAGGCTGCAGATTGAGGCTGACAAAGAGGCTAAAGCATTGGAGGCAGAAGAAAAACGACAGCAAAGGGAGGCAGAAAATAAAAGGTTGACTGCCGAAAGGGAGGCAGAAGAAAAAAGTTGACTGCCGAAAGGGAGGCAGAAGATAGAAGGTTGCAAAGGGAGCACGAATTACGACTCAGGGAGCTGGAGCTACAAGGCCAGGCTCCTGAAAATGGTGCCAGCCCTTTTGCCTCAGATGCTACGCCCAGTCTGGGAGCCTCAACATCAGCTATGGGGTTTCATTTAGACCATTTTGTTGAAAAAGACGATGACATAGAGGGGTACCTAGGACGTTTTGAGTTATTAGCTACTACATATGGGTTAGAGAGAGAGAGGTGGAGTTTAAAGCTATCACAGGGACTGAGAGGTACTTCTTACGAAGTCTTCGCAAAAATGAACAGAGAAGACCAGGAGAATTATGACATGTTAAAGCAGGCTTTGTTATTGAGGTACGAAAAAAAATGGGGAATTTTATCGTAAGAAATTTAGAAATGCCAAACTGTTGTCTGGGGAGACATACCACCAATTCTCTGCCAGACTAGAAACCTATTTGGAGAAATGGACTGCTCTGGGGAAGACCCAAGATCTTAAAGAAATGATCATGATTGAGCAATTGAGAGAGTCCATGGCTCCAGACATGAGAAAATTTCTCATGGAACAAGGTGCAGAGAAGTTGGGGGAGGTTTTAAATGTCGCTGAAAGGTATCAGGCAGCCCAGGCAGAGGTAAGTGGTGGTAAAAAGAAGCACATAGACAATTTTAAAGCTCCACAGCAATTTAATAAATTTGATAATAGAGAGCAGGGAAATAAAGGTAGGACAAACTTTGAACGGCCAAGAAGTGACTACCGAGACAGAAACTCACAGTTCAATGACCAAAAATCCAATGAAAGAAAACCGTTTAACCAAGGAAAAAGATGGTGTAAATGGTGCAAGAAAGATAACCATAACACCGAATTTTGTAGAAGGAAACCTTCAAACATTGCTGCAATGAAGTCGGGGACTCAAAGATTAAAGGTTAATCCTAAGGGACAGCAGGAACCTTATCACCCCCCAGTTTGTGAGGATGTTATTTGTAATGGGGTCACCATAAGGTGCCTTTATGATACAGGTTTGGATTATGATTCAGTTGTGAAGTCTAGCCTAGTGGACCCAAGTCAGTATACCATAGAAACAGTGGAAATACAAGGGGCAACTAAGGACATACCACTCATGACACTTCCCATCGCAAGGATAACGGTGAAAACTCGCTATGTGGAAGGAGAAATCAGAGCAGCAGTGATAGATGAACCAATCTACCCTCTGATTTTGGGGTGTAGATACGTCTTCTTGGGGAATCCCGAGAGCCCTGTGATCATGGCGACAGTGCAGACCAGGTCACAGAAGGAGGAAGAAGGTGAACCTATAAATGCTCATCCAGAGGAGATGAGGAAGGCGCAGGCTGAGGATAGGACACTCAAGCCATGTTTTAAAAAATTGCCCAAATGCCACACACCTCCGAGCAAGGGGGAATATTTTATGAAGAACAAACTCTTATACAGGAAGGCCGGAACTGGAACAAATGGTCACAACCAGCTGGTTCTTCCCACTTCATATAGGGATAAAGTGATGGAACTCGGGCATGCGATTCCCTTCAGTGGTCACATGGGGATCAGCGCCACAGGACAGCATATAGCTTGTCATTACTTCTGGCCAGGGATAACGGAGGATATAAAAAGATATGTCAAATCCTGCCCAGAATGTCAAAGGGTAGCTCCAAAGCACTGGACTGCTCCTGCAACTCTAAGGGAAATGCCCATAGTGGGGACACCTTTTGAGAGGGTTGCAGTGGATATTGTAGGACCTCTCACTCGGACCAAGAGGAGGAACAGTTACATCCTTACTCTGGTGGACACTTGTTCTATGTGGGGAGAGGCGGTAGCCCTGCCATCAATTGATTCAAAACATGTAGCAGAGGCACTACTTACAATATTTACCCGATTAGGATTCCCGCATCAAATCTTGACGGATAATGGTTCTCAGTTCAAAGGGAAACTAACGGAAGAAGTTTTTAAGCTATTTCAAGCCAGACACTTTCATTGTAGTCCGTACCATCCGCAAGGGAACGGCCAGGTAGAGAGGTTCAACGGGACTCTCATTTCTAACCTGAGAAAGCTGGCACACGAAAAACCGGATCTGTGGGATCAATTCCTGCCCGCCGCATTGTTTGCGTACCGGGAGGTTGTCGTGGAATATTCTAATCCACATATATAAATTAAAAGGTAAATGTAAAGCTTAACAAATAAATTCTAATAAAGAAAAGAGCAATGGTAAAATAACAGTGCTGTCACAATGACAGTACTCGAAATCCCCCTTGTTTTCTGCTTCGTCTGCAAATTGTAACGCTTTCACGTTGATAGTAAAAGCCTACTGTATTATTACCCGCTTTCTTCAATGAAACGTGTGCTGTATTTCTAAGAAAAACATTGAGAGGCAGACTGCGTAATGACCTAAATTAATCCTAACATTAATTATATTACGTTACCAAAACGAACGAACAGATGGACTCAAATAGAAAGAGAGAGGGGCGAATAAAATCAGGAACGCATGCAAAATTAAACACGCGTCTCGCTATTAATGCCACCCCCAACAAGCGTAACGCGATACACAATTACTACTATCACGCGTGTAAGGCCACATGCACTAACTTTTTCGGACGGACAGTGATAAATTCACTACCCTTCCCAGAGTTAGGTTTTAAAATCACAAAAAACGCTTATTAGGAAAGATAACAATAGATGGGTTTTACGTTTGAAAACATTACAGTACCCAGACAGCACATCTTCGAAACAGGAGGTAGAAGGAATTGCATATTTTGAACGCAGCATATTAGTTCTATTAAATATATATATTTGGGTTCCTTAGGGTTTGCTGACAAAGAATATGTACAACGTTATGCAAATAGTCTAGGAATTAACAAGTTATAGCCAAAATAAAATGATGGTGCTGTCAGACAACACCCAAAATCAGAATCGCTCAGTGGTAGATTTTTTTTAAATCCACCATTGTACGGGAAATGGGCCACAAGTTACATTTGAACTGATTGGCTGGAATGATATGTAAGGCTACACACGATTAGTCGGGCTATAAATACTATCTTTGGTTGTTAGGGGAGACGTAGGAAGTTAAAATTTTTTCAAACACTTGTCGAAACGTGGCTCCATTGGCTAGACTCGCTGATATACTCACTTAGGAGCGTTAGTTCGAGACCACTAGTCAAATAAGCTTGATAAAGCAACAGTGCGTTGAAGCCAGCTCATATTTTTGCTAAATAAAAGCCTGGAACATAAGCAGATGGGAATTTGTGCCAGTAGTTGTGCCAGAATTCATTGCTAATCAACGTATCTGTGTTTGTTTCCATGAATTGTGGTAAGCTTGAAACATTCAGTATCTTTTAATGAAAATTGAATGTGAATTGTTAATTTATGCCTGTATATATGTGTAGTTCAGTAGCAAACATGATGTAAAGCCTATAATGCTCCCGCCTGAACAGAAGGTGTCGGAGGAAAGTAAAACTGCATGGAATGGCCAAACAGTACACTGACACCTAGATTATTGATTAGACAGAAATAATGCTGGAAGTGCAGAGGCGTAGTAACCATTAAGGAGGTAAATACTGGTATAAAGTATTTCAGATGAAGCTGACAGTTGGCCTAACGCTCTGAACTCAATGTTTGTGATGTATTGTGCTCAGTGTAAAAAGAGAGTATAAATTAGTTATGAAGTAGAAGGTACATCCTTCTTGTTTTCAGGGACCGTGGTCTTGATGGTATTGAGCAGCACCTGGTCAGAGCTTTGCTGAATCCAGAGTCGGACAGCATACTCCTTGGTCCATTTAGCTATCAGTGAGGTGTCTCCAGAGCCCAGGGGAGAATCGAGCAGAGGAGTCTTTTCCTGCCGCCATCACGCAAGATAAGCTGATGTGGCCAGCTGAGCTCAAAATTATGTACCCCCAGCTTAAAATGACCTTGTAAAAATAACATTAAGAGGGGAATTAAATTGTGTTAATATCAGGAACTGAGAACATCTCCAATAATAGTTCCCATAAAGACAAACTATTGAAGTCATGATGACAAATACCAACAGAGCTTGAACAAAACAAAACCAGTATTACCTCATATTACTACTACACAACTGACACACATAGGATACTTTTAATAATATATGTCATTACAATATTCATATTGACAAATTCTGTACATATAACTTGTAAGTAAAATTGATTGTGATTCCTGGTTCCCTTTGTTTTTGAATCAGGACACATATTCATTCATAACAGCAATGAATACATATTGTTATTTGAAAAGTTATCAGTGATTCCTTTAAGATATCCTTTAGAGTGTTATATGTATGTGAGTGGCACAGTGTTGTCAAGTGTGGTGGAATAAATTAAATTGTTTATCTGTCTGTTGTTGTTATGACTTACACTTCATCATACACATACCCTAGACATACAACGTAGTCATCACACTATTCCAGAATAATTCTGACTGAGGTATACATATGTGGCAGCAAGTAAGGTTATATATAATACACTACTCTTATTAGATATATATACCTTCACAGCTGATCTCAGTCAGTACACTAAGTCCCCTATAAATATTTATAACATCCCACTTCACCACATATATTGGGGTCTCGCTCTTGGGATTTTGAATCTTTCCCTATTAAAAATAGTGGGGGTAATTCACTTCAGGGAATAATAAGAATTAAAAAGGTATCCTTGGGTGGAATTAAATAAGGTTGAGCTCACGGTGCCTGTATTGTCCATTAGATATATATTGATAGACAATGGCGGAACTGGCCAAATTTCGATCTGCTGCTGTTCAGACTGCAAAGGAGTTAGGATTAGATGGGCAAGTTATGGTTGCCTATGTCACTACGGAATGTGACAAATTTATTGAACGCGAAGAAAGAAGGTTTGAAGCCGAAAGAAAGTTAGAGGCTGAAAGGGAGACTAAGAGGTTGCAGATTGAGGCTGAGGCTAAGAAATTGGAAGCAGAAGAAAGAAGATTGACTGCAGAAAGAGAAGAAAGAAAATTAGCTGCAGAAAGGGAAGCAGAAGATAAAAGATTACAAAGGGAACATGAGTTACGACTAAGGGAGTTTGAGTTTCAAGGCCATGCTCCTGAAAATGGTGCCAGTCCCTTTGCCTCTGATGCCACTGCTAGCCAGGGAGCCTCAACCTCAGCTATGAATTTTCATTTAGATCATTTTGTTGAGAAAGACGATGATATAGAGAGCTACCTAAATAGGTATGAACTATTAGCTACCACGTATGGGTTAGAGAGAGAAAGGTGGAGCTTAAAGTTATCTCAGGGACTTCGTGGGGCAGCTTATGAAGTTTTTGCAAAAATGAGTAGAGGTGATCAGGAAAATTATGACATGCTAAAGCAGGCTCTTTTGTTAAGGTATGAAAAAGAATGCAGAATTCTATAGGAAAAAATTTAGGAATGCTAAACTACTGTCAGGTGAAACCTATCACCAGTTCT
Organism: Oreohelix idahoensis; assembly: GCA_024509875.1. NCBI lineage: Eukaryota > Metazoa > Mollusca > Gastropoda > Stylommatophora > Oreohelicidae > Oreohelix > Oreohelix idahoensis. The sequence goes on from JAMPIV010002523.1 coordinate 9,045, forward strand.
CTGCACGAATAGAGACATACTTGGAGAAATGGACTTCTCTGGGGAAAACCCAAGATCTTAAGGAAATGGTCCTTATAGAGCAATTAAGAGAGTCCATGGCTCCAGACCTGAGAAAGTTTCTCATGGAACAAGGTGCAGAGAGGCTGGGTGAGTTGCTAAATGTTGCTGAAAGGTATCAAGCAGCTCAAGCAGAGGTAACAGGTAATAAAAAGAAACAGGTGGACAACTTTAGGGCACCACAGAACTTTAATAAATTTGATCCTAAGGATCAAAATAAAGGTAAGCACCAATTTGATAGGCCACGGTATGAAAATAAAAATAAATTCCCACAATTCGATGAAAGGAAATATGATGAAAGAAAATCTTTCAACCAAGGAAAAATGTGGTGTAAGAATTGTCAGATGGACAATCATGACACTGACCGTTGCAGAAGGAAACCTGTGTATATGGCAACCCTTCAGGTCAGGTCGACCTCAAGACAGGAGGAGGATATTATGTTGGATACCACTCCAGAAAAGATGAGGAAGGCACAGGCTGGGGATAAAACACTCAAGCCTTGTTTCAGAAAATTGTCAACTTGTCATACAACTCCAGGCAAGGGAGATTTTTACATGAAAAACAAGTTGATGTATAGGAAGACTGGAGCTAGATCCAAAGGTCAGGGACAACTGGTACTTCCTAAAAGATATAGGGCAGACTTAATAAGGAGCCTACATGTGAAACCAGATGGGGACCATGAGAAGATAGGTACCATCATTCAAAAGGTGGCTCACAATTATTATTGGCCCAAAGCAAGATGGGACATTGAGAATTTTGTAGAAAGGTGTAGCATAGCACATGAGGGAACACCCACAAGTGGGAACATGGATCAGGACCTGGACACGCCACGGGGCAAAATTAGGCCTGATAATAAAAAGAAAAATAGATTTGATAAAGTGGACCAAATGGAATGGGAAGCCCCTTTTCACGGACAAGCTTCACTTAACTGTTTTACAATGGCCACTATGCGGAGAGTGCAAACAGATGTCTTACCCCAGGATAAGCCGAAAATCCCTCAATCGGACTTAAACAAACTGGAGGAAGAGGATGTAGAGAGGAAATCTCTCATCAAGAATTTTAAGTGGGGAGAAAGCCCCAAAAGAAAAATTGGTAGCGGTCGTTTTGTGAATGATAATTCTGGGAAGAAAAATCATCACTACAGAGCTTCGAGTGGAAGAGACCATACCGGTGCATGGACAAATAGGTCCACACAATTAAAGGTCCATATGTAGCTTTGTTAAGAACGTGGACTGATGAAAAGGCAGAAGAAAACATTACATCTTCATACCAATATGTGAATGAGCTGACCACTCGTTTAAAAACTGGTTGGAAACTTGCCAATGAAAATTTGAAACAAGCCAGGAAGAAACATGCTGCCTATTATAACAGGAAAGCGAAAGACAGAAATTTGGCTGTGGGAGAGAAAGTACTGCTTCTTTTGCCCGGGAGTCAGAATAAGTTACAAATTGGATGGCAGGGTCCATATACAGTTTTAGAGAAGGTATCTAGAACAAATTATAAGATAGATAAGAAGGGGAAAGAAAAAATCTATCATGTGAATCTCCTGAAGAAATATTTGGAAAGAGAACATCAGGAAGAGACACACTTGTTGACCTTGTCCATCGCCATGGAGATGAAAAAGGAACCACTTTCATCATTTGAGTATCCATTACACCCCTGTGAGACAGCAGCACAGGTGAAAATCAGTACACATTTAACGAAAACTCAGAAAGAGAGAGTGCAACAGGTTCTAAATAATCATGCAGAGGTGTTAACAGACCGACCAGGGCATACAAACCTATTGGAATATGATATGAAACTGATAGACCCCACACCTGTCTGTATGAAACCATATTCGATTCCGTTTGCTAAGGAGAAAGCTTTGAAGGAAGAGATAGACTATCTGTTGAAGGAAGGAATTATTTCGCACAGTGAATCTTCGTATAGTTCCGGTGTTGTACTCTTAAGGAAGCCCTCTGGAGAACATAGACTCTGTATAGATTACAGGAGACTGAATGCTATTACAGAAGGACAGGTGGATCCATTGCCGGATACAAATCAGCTGTTTGCCAAACTAAATAAAGCTAAATATTTCTCCAAAGTGGATCTGAGTAAAGGATATTATCAGATTCCAGTAAAGCCTGAGGTTAGACCATACCTAGCTTTTAGTACTTCAGAAGGACACTATGAGTTTAATAGATTGCCATTTGGATTGAAGAATGCGCCTAGTGTCTTCTCTAGAATGATGAGAAAATTATTGGACCCTCTGAATAATCCATGTATAACAAATTTCATGGATGATATCCTGATAGCAACAGAAACATTTGAGGAACACATTGACTCTCTGAACATGCTGTTTAATCGACTTAGGGAGGCAAATTTAACAGCCCGACCAACCAAATGTTGCGTTGGATGTAAAGAATTGGAATTTTTGGGACACACAGTTTATCAGGGAAACATGACCCCTGACCCAAAGAATTTAGAGAAACTACAGAAAGCCCCGAGACCACAAACCAAGAAGGACGTGAGATCCTTTGTCTCATTATGTGGTTTCTACCAGAAGTATATCAAAAACTTTAATTCCATATGTGCACCGTTAACTGATTTGACACGTAAAGGACATCCAGATCGCATTACATGGACACCACAATGTGAAATGACTTACCAAGAATTGAAGGAAAAGCTCACAAGTAAACCCATTTTGAAATTACCTGACTTAAGTCAAGAATTCATAGTAAGGACGGATGCAAGTAATATTGGGTTAGGTGCAACTCTACTACAGAAATCAGATGCATTGGATGGGGAATTAAGCCCAGTGGCATATGCTAGCAGAAAATTGAATAAAGCTGAAATCAATTACTCAACTAGCGAAAAAGAATGTCTTGCAGTAATATGGGCAATAAAGAAATTCAATATTTATCTGTATGGGAAGGCCTTTAAGTTGCAAACAGACCACAAACCTTTATCGTTTCTAGCACAGGCTAAGCATGAGAACTCTAGGTTACTCCGATGGTCCTTGCTTTTGGCTCCATATAATTTTAGCATTGAGTATATATCTGGAAAAACAAATTTGGGAGCGGATTTTTTAAGCCGCCATCCGTGTGATGAGAATCACCGTAAACCCCAGAAATAATAATAAATTTCTCTATGTGTATATAGAATAAAGGACTGACATATAATGTCTGTTTTAAGAGGGGAGATGTCGTGGAATATTCTAATCCACATATATAAATTAAAAGGTAAATGTAAAGCTTAACAAATAAATTCTAATAAAGAAAAGAGCAATGGTAAAATAACAGTGCTGTCACAATGACAGTACTCGAAATCCCCCTTGTTTTCTGCTTCGTCTGCAAATTGTAACGCTTTCACGTTGATAGTAAAAGCCTACTGTATTATTACCCGCTTTCTTCAATGAAACGTGTGCTGTATTTCTAAGAAAAACATTGAGAGGCAGACTGCGTAATGACCTAAATTAATCCTAACATTAATTATATTACGTTACCAAAACGAACGAACAGATGGACTCAAATAGAAAGAGAGAGGGGCGAATAAAATCAGGAACGCATGCAAAATTAAACACGCGTCTCGCTATTAATGCCACCCCCAACAAGCGTAACGCGATACACAATTACTACTATCACGCGTGTAAGGCCACATGCACTAACTTTTTCGGACGGACAGTGATAAATTCACTACCCTTCCCAGAGTTAGGTTTTAAAAATCACAAAAAACGCTTATTAGGAAAGATAACAATAGATGGGTTTACGTTTGAAAACATTACAGTACCCAGACAGCACATCTTCGAAACAGGAGGTAGAAGGAATTGCATATTTTGAACGCAGCATATTAGTTCTATTAAATATATATATTTGGGTTCCTTAGGGTTTGCTGACAAAGAATATGTACAACGTTATGCAAATAGTCTAGGAATTAACAAGTTATAGCCAAAATAAAATGATGGTGCTGTCAGACAACACCCAAAATCAGAATCGCTTAGTGGTAGATTTTTTAAAAATCCACCATTGTACGGGAAATGGGCCACAAGTTACATTTGAACTGATTGGCTGGAATGATATGTAAGGCTACACACGATTAGTCGGGCTATAAATACTATCTTTGGTTGTTAGGGGAGACGTAGGAAGTTAAAATTTTTTCAAGCACTTGTCGAAACGTGGCTCCATTGGCTAGACTCGCTGATATACTCACTTAGGAGCGTTAGTTCGAGACCACTAGTCAAATAAGCTTGATAAAGCAACAGTGCGTTGAAGCCAGCTCATATTTTTGCTAAATAAAAGCCTGGAACATAAGCAGATGGGAATTTGTGCCAGTAGTTGTGCCAGAATTCATTGCTAATCAACGTATCTGTGTTTGTTTCCATGAATTGTGGTAAGCTTGAAACATTCAGTATCTTTTAATGAAAATTGAATGTGAATTGTTAATTTATGCCTGTATATATGTGTAGTTCAGTAGCAAACATGATGTAAAGCCTATAATGCTCCCGCCTGAACAGAAGGTGTCGGAGGAAAGTAAAACTGCATGGAATGGCCAAACTGTACACTGACACCTAGATTATTGATTAGACAGAAATAATGCTGGAAGTGCAGAGGCGTAGTAACCATTAAGGAGGTAAATACTGGTATAAAGTATTTCAGATGAAGCTGACAGTTGGCCTAACGCTCTGAACTCAATGTTTGTGATGTATTGTGCTCAGTGTAAAAAGAGAGTATAAATTAGTTATGAAGTAGAAGGTACATCCTTCTTGTTTTCAGGGACCGTGGTCTTGATGGTATTGAGCAGCACCTGGTCAGAGCTTTGCTGAATCCAGAGTCGGACAGCATACTCCTTGTCCATTTAGCTATCAGTGAGGTGTCTCCAGAGCCCAGGGGAGAATCGAGCAGAGGAGTCTTTTCCTGCCGCCATCACGCAAGATAAGCTGATGTGGCCAGCTGAGCTCAAAATTATGTACCCCCAGCTTAAAATGACCTTGTAAAAATAACATTAAGAGGGGAATTAAATTGTGTTAATATCAGGAACTGAGAACATCTCCAATAATAGTTCCCATAAAGACAAACTATTGAAGTCATGATGACAAATACCAACAGAGCTTGAACAAAACAAAACCAGTATTACCTCATATTACTACTACACAACTGACACACATAGGATACTTTTAATAATATATGTCATTACAATATTCATATTGACAAATTCTGTACATATAACTTGTAAGTAAAATTGATTGTGATTCCTGGTTCCCTTTGTTTTTGAATCAGGACACATATTCATTCATAACAGCAATGAATACATATTGTTATTTGAAAAGTTATCAGTGATTCCTTTAAGATATCCTTTAGAGTGTTATATGTATGTGAGTGGCACAGTGTTGTCAAGTGTGGTGGAATAAATTAAATTGTTTATCTGTCTGTTGTTGTTATGACTTACACTTCATCATACACATACCCTAGACATACAACGTAGTCATCACACTATTCCAGAATAATTCTGACTGAGGTATACATATGTGGCAGCAAGTAAGGTTATATATAATACACTACTCTTATTAGATATATATACCTTCACAGCTGATCTCAGTCAGTACACTAAGTCCCCTATAAATATTTATAACATCCCACTTCACCACAGAGGTACCACATAGTTCAACCGGGATGGCTCCCGCAACTCTGCTATTTGGGAGGCCAATAAAAGGTCCATTAGAAGCCCTATTAAGGACCTGGACAGATGAGAAGGCGGAAGAGACTGTTACCTCATCTTATCAATACGTGAACGAACTGACCACTCGTTTGAAAGCTGGATGGAAACTGGCAAATGATAATTTGAAACAAGCCAGGAAGAAACATGCAGCATATTTTAATAGGAAGGCAAAGGACAGAGAACTGGCAGTGGGAGAGAAGGTGCTGCTTCTACTACCCGGTAGCCAGAATAAATTACAAATTGGATGGCAAGGTCCATATACTGTTCTAGAGAAGGTGTCTAGAACAAACTATAAAATTGACAAAAAGGGGAAGGAGAAAGTTTATCATGTAAACCTGTTAAAGAAGTATCTGGACAGACCACTCCAGGAAAGCACCCCCTTACTGACCTTAGCTATCGCAACTCAAATGCAAAAGGAACCACTCACCTCACATGAATACCCATTACATCCTTGTGAAACAGCAGCACAGGTAAAAGTCAGTAATCACCTGACTAAAAACTAGAGGGAGAGAGTTCAACAGGTTCTGGAGGAACATACAGATGTATTAACAGATAAACCAGGCCATACAAATTTGCTACAGTATGACATGAAACTGGTAGACTCAAACCCAATCTGTATGAGAGCCTATTCTATTCCGTTTGCGAAGGAGAAGGCATTGAAGGAAGAAATAGATTATTTGTTGAAGGAGGGGATTATTTCACACAGTGAATCATCTTTTAGCTCTAGTGTCGTATTGTTGAGAAAACCGTCTGGGGAACACAGACTGTGCATAGATTACAGGAAACTGAATGCTGTCACAGAAGGACAAGTGGATCCATTACCAGACACAAAACAGTTATTTGCCAGACTGAACCAGGCAAAATACTTTTCAAAGGTGGATCTTAGTAAAGGCTATTACCAGATCCCAGTGAAGCCTGAAGTGAGACCTTATTTGGCTTTTAGCACTTCAGATGGACATTATGAATTCAACATGCTACCATTCGGACTAAAAAATGCTCCGAGTGTATTTTCAAGGATGATGCGCAAATTGTTGGATCCCCTGAATAACCCATGTATCACGAATTTCATGGATGATATTCTCGTCGCCACAGAGACATTTGAAGAACACATTGAAGCTCTAGAAATGTTATTTAATAGGCTTAGGGAGGCGAACTTGACTGCTAGGCCAACAAAATGTTGCATTGGATGCAAAGAGTTGGAATTTTTGGGACACACTGTATATCAGGGTAGGATGACCCCTGATCCCAAGAACTTGGAAAAACTGCAGAGAGCACCTAGACCACAAACAAAAAAGGACGTGCGATCATTCGTGTCGTTATGCAGATTTTATCAAAAATATATCAAAGATTTTAACTCTATTTGTGCTCCTCTGACTGATCTGACTCGCAAGGGACTTCCAGATAAAATTAATTGGACTGCGCAAAGTAAATTAGCGTTCCAGGACTTAAAGGAAAAACTCACTAGCAAGCCTATTCTCAAACTACCTGATTTGACACAGGACTTTGTCTTAAGAACCGATGCAAGTAATGTAGGACTCAGAGCGGCTTGGTTGCACAGATCATCTTCACCTGATGGGGAACTGAAACCAGTCGCTTATGCAAGCCGCAAATTGAATAAGGCGGAACAAGGATACTCCACAAGCGAAAAAGAATGTTTAGCGTTAATCTGGGCCATAAAGAAGTTTCAAATCTATCTGTATGGTAGGACTTTTGTGGTCGAGACGGACCATCAGCCTCTCGTATTCTTATCTCAGGCTAAGCATGAAAACGCAAGATTGCTGAGGTGGTCTTTATTGCTTCAACCTTATCAGTTTAGTATCCAATATATCCCAGGCAAATTGAATGTCGGTGCAGATTTCCTCAGTCGGCACCCCTGTGATCAAAATTAGAGTAATGGCAGGCGTAAGGAGAGATTTTATCTATGTGTATCACTGGTTTTAGAACTTGCCGTAGGCATGTTTTCAAGTGGGGAGATGTGTCACAAAATTAACCGTGATACAACGTTAAAATATCTCCAATGATACAACGTAGGGATAAAAACTAATGCGTAAGCTGCTAGAATACATGATCGCCCACGCTGCGGGTCATCACCCGCCATGGGAATAAAATTGTTAGACTTGAAGGCAAAACGGAACGGGATAAGAACGGAGATCAAAAGGAAAAATCTGACTGAACGCGTGCTTGAAACTAGCAATGCTAAAAGGCGCAAGTGGTGGGGAAAGGAGGAAAAAGTCACGTCCCCAAGTTGACATAAAGTAAAGAAATCGACAAAAGGGACCTTGGATATTATACGCCACATTCATCTCTTGGACGCTTTTGCGATAACTTAGTCCGTTTATTTGAATGCAGTGATGAATTCCAGAAGATTCTAGAAAATATTTGAAAAGTAACTTTTCTTAATAATAATGTTAGGAATATAAAACCTAGCTGGCCGGATGGCCCATCTTGAGCAGTGAAATAATATGCTTTCATTTATACAGACGGACAGATAATAAGAAAGATATTGACAAAAGACTGTGTTGTTCATATCAGCGAACGTCTGCATTGAGATAAAACATGTCACTAATTTTCAAAAAATTGTGGCCTTGAAGACGCAAGTGCTAAAATCTAGTTGGAATGAAGATGGAATGTGGAATTGTGGCTAAAAAAAATAACTTTAAAGGCAAAATTGTGTAGGGGAAGGCAGGGTTGGTTCAAAAAACAAGTGTGTTTTTTTGTGAAACGCAAGTAGAGACGGACGGACCAACAGACAATAAGGCATACTTGACTGAGGTATGACTGAAATGACTTTTTGGTAGGATATTTGAATTTGAAAAAGAAAAGGCAGTGATTGGCCCTAGATGAATATATTATCGGCGCTCAGACGCGCATTTTGTGCCATTCAGTATTAGTTGTCCTTGTAGACACAGTGAATTATTAAGTGGTGTAATTCCCAGAAGCTATTGAAATATTTAGAGGGACGCCATCATAAGGCCAGCAGCTCAGCTGAGTTTTGCTAGCATTTATTTAACTGTGTACTATATTCATAATTCTGGTAAGACTGAAATTATTTCTTTGTACATTTTAATATTTGTTTAAGGTTCGAGTGATTTGATACTGCAATAGCATAATCTGTCCCTTACAACAAGTAAGGATTCGCTCTAGACCCCCCGCCCCAGTTCAGGGTCTAGAGACAAATAAAATACATAAACTCCAGTAAGGATTATGAAGGACAGATCAAGTGTTGAGATCAGTGGAACATATCACCAATCCTATTCTATGGCTGGAAGCTAATGAACATATTTCAGAATATGTAGTCTGGGAGAACTTATCCTATGTGAAACCAACTTGGTAAGATGTGTTGTTTGGTCAGAAAGATCTGACCCGTCTATGTGGTGTTGTTGTTGTATAGTGTTGTGTCCAGAAATGGTTAGAGGATGGGATTCTGACACATGACTAATACTTTGATTGCAGAGCTGTGAGTTTCAGTTGGCACCAATGCGGTGTCAAATGAGTTGTTGAATTTTACCAGAGTGGACCCGTGCAGTAACATTTGGTCAGAGCAGCCTATTATAGCCCCCAAGCACGGAGAGGTGGGGCCACCAAACTTCTGATATTGCCCCCAAGCACGGAGAGGCCCCCCCCCCCCCCCCCCCTCCCCCCCCCCTCCCCCCCCCCACCCCCCCCCCCCCCACCACAAACCCCCCCCCCCCCCCCCTCCCAACCCCCACCCCCCCACCCCCCCCCCCCCCCCCACACACCTAACCACCCCCCCCATACCACCGCACCCCCCCCCCCCCCCCTCCCCCCCGCCCCCCCCCGCCCCCCCCCCCCCCCTCCACCACCCCCCCCCCCCCCCCCGCCCCCACCCCCCCCCCCCCCCCCCCCCCCCCCCCCCCCCCGCCCGCCCGGCCCCCCCGCCCCCCCCCCCCCCCCCCTCCCCCCCCCCTGCCCCCCCCCCCCCCCCCCCGCCCCCCTACCCCCCCCTCCCCCCCCACCCCCCCCCCCCCCCCCCCCCACCACCCCCACCACCCCCCCCCCCCCCACACCCCCCCCCCCCCCCCCACCCCACCCCACCCCCCACCCCACCACCCCCCCCCCCCCGCCCCCCCCCCCCCCCGCCCCCCCACCCCCCCCCCCCCAACAACCCCACCCCCCCCCACCCCCCCAAACCCCCCCCCCCCCCCCCCCCCCCCCCCCCCCCCCCCCACAACCCGCCCCCAACCTCCCCCCCCCCCCCCCCCCCCACCCCCCCCCCACACCCCACCCCCCACCACCCCCCCCCCCCCCCCCCCCCCCCCCCCCCCCCCCCCCCAACCACCCCCCCCCAAACACCCCCCCCCCCCCCACAACCCCCCACCCCAAACCCCAAACCCCCAACCCCCAACCCCCACCCCCAACCCCACACCCCAAAAAAAAAAAACCCCCCCCCCCCCCCCTTAACCCCCCCCCCCCCCCCCCCAAACAAACCCCCCCCCCCAACCCAACCCCCAACCCACCACCCCCCCCAACCCAAAAACCCCCCCCCCCCCCCCACCCCCCCAACCACCCCCCCCCCCCCCCCCCCCCCCCCCCCCCACCCCCCCACCCCCCCCACCCCCACCCCCCCCCCCCCCCCCCCCACCCCCCACCCCCCCCCCCCCCCCCTACCCCACCCCCCCCACCTTACCCCCCCCCCCCCCCCCCCCACCCCCCCCCCAACCCCCCCCCCCCCCCCCCCCCCCCACCCCCACCCCCCCAACCCCCCACACCCCCCCCCCCAAAATCCCCCCCCCACCCAACAACCCTTTCTACCCACCCCCAACACCCCACACCCCCCAACCAACCAAACCCACCCCCCCCAACCAACATACAAACCCCCCTAACAACCCCCACCTCCAAATAACCCCCCACCACTAAACCCACCCCCCCCAAACCCACCCCCACCCAACCCCCCCACCCCCCCAAATAATTACCCCCCACCCCCCCCATTAACCCACCCCCCTTATCCCCCAACCCCCCCCCCCCCCCCCCCACCCCCCCAACCCATAAAACCCCCTACCAAAACCACCCCCTACAAAAACAAACACACCCCCTACCCAAACCCCCCCAAACCCCCACCCCCCACAAAAACAACCAACCCAAACCCCCCCCCCCCCCCCCCCCACCCCCCACTTTCCAATTAACCCCCCCAAACCCCCCCCCCCCCCCCACCACAAACCCCCCCCCAATCCCCCCCCCCACCCCCCTAACCCTCACCCCCCCCCCCACCCCCCCAATACACCCATATCCCCAAAACCCCCCCAAGTTTTTACCCCCCCCCCCCCCCCCACCCCCCCCAAACCCACACCCCCCCTACAAATTTCCCCCCCCCCCCCCCCCCACCCTACCCATACTCCCCCCCACCCCCCCCCCCCCCCCCCCTACCCCCCAACCCCCCCCCCCCCACACATCCCCACATTTACTACCCCCCCCACAAACCCCAAACCCCCCCCCCCCCCCCCCACCACACCCCACCCCCATTATCCCCCCCAACCCCCCCCAATTCCCTAACCCCCCCCCACCCCAAAACCCCCCCCCCAAAAAACCCTACCCCCAAAAACCATACCCCCCCCCCCCCCCCCCCCCCCCCCCCCCCCCCCCAACCCCCCCCCCCCCCCCCCCCCCCCCCCCCCCCCCCCCCCCCAACCCCCCTCCCCCCCCCCCCCCCCCCAAAACCCAACTACCCCCCCCCCCCCCCCCCCCCCCCCCCCCCCCCCAAAAAAAAACCCAAACCCCCCCCCAACCAACTACCAACAACCATACCCCCCCCTACACCCCCCACCCACCATACCCCCCCAACCCCCCCCAATACCAACAACCCCCCCCCACCCATCACCCCCCCCCCCCCCCCCCCCCCCCCCCCACAAACCCCCACACCCCCCCCCAAAAAACCAACCCACCCCCCCCCCCCCCAAAACCAATCACCCCCCCCCACCCCCCCCCCACCCACCCCCCCACCCAACCCCACCCCCCCCCCCCACCCCCCCAACTAATCCCCCCCCCCCCCCCCCCCCCCCCAAAACCCCCCCCTCACCCTAAACCCCAAACCATTCTCCCCCCCCCCCCCCCCCCCCCCCCCCCCCCCCCACCCCCCAAACCCCCCCCCCCACCCCCCCACCCCCCCCCCCCATAACCCCCCCCCCCCCCCCCCAAAACCCATTAAACCCCCAACCCCCCACCCATTCACCTAACCCCCCCCCCCCCCCCCAAAAACCTACCACTAAATACCCCACCCCTCACCACCCCCCCCCCCCTTAACCCCCCCCCCCCCCCCCCATCCCCCCACCACCCCCCCCCCCCCCCACCCCCCCCCCCCCCCCCCCCCCCATAACCCCCCCCCCCCCCCCCCCCCCCCACCCCATTTAAAACCCCCTTACCCAAACCCCCAACTAATCCCCCCCCCCCCCCCCCAAACCCCGCCCCCCCCCCCCACCCCCCCCCACCCCCCCCCCCAACCCCCCCCTCCCCAACCCCCCCTCCACCCCCCCCCCCCCCCCCCCCCCCCATCACCCCCCCCCCCAACCCCCCCATAACCCCAATACCCCCCCCCCCCCCCCCCCCCCCCCCCCCCCCCCCCAAAAATCCCCCCCCCACCAAAAAAATAACCCCCCCCCCCCCCCCACCCCCCCCCCCACCCCCCCCCCCCCCCCCACCCCCCCCCCCCCCCCCCATCACCCCCCCCTCCCCCCACCCCCCCCACCCCCCCCCCCCCCCACCAACCCCCCCCCCCCCCCCGCACCTCAGACGCACGGCGCCGCCGCCCAACCGCCCCCCCCCCCCCCCCCCCCCCCCCCACCCCCCCCCCCCCCCCCCCCCCCAACCCCAATTCAACCCCACCCCCCCCCCCCACCCCCCATCCCCCCCCACACCCCCATACCCCTTAAACCCCCCCCCCCCATCCAATATCCCCCCCCCCCCCCCCTAACACCCCCCCTCCCCCCCCCCCCCCCACCCCCACCCCCCCCACCTCCCCCCGCTCAAGCCACACCCGCAACCACCCCCCCCCCCCCCCCCCCACCCCCCCCCCCCCCCCCCCCCCCCCCCACCCCCCCCTCCCCCCCCCCCCACCCCCCCCCCCCCCCCCCCCCCCCCCCCCCCCCCCCCCCCCCCCCCCCCCCCCCCCCCCCCACCCCCCCCCCCCCCCCCCCCCACCCCCCCCCCTCCCACCCCCCCAGCCCCACCCCCCTCCCCCCACCACCCCCCCCCCCCCCAACATTTACAAATACTCACACCCAATACCACCCACCTACAATCCCCCCCAACCCCACACCCCCCCAACTCCCCCCCCCCCCCCACACCCCCAACACCCCCCCCCCCTGAACTTCCCATAACCCCCCCCCCCACCCCCCCCAAACCCACCCCCTCCAAAAACCCCATAATCCCCTAAACCCCCCCCAACCCCACACCAAACCCTAACCCATCCAACCCCCATCATTCCCCAAACCCCATCACATTCCAACCCCTTACCACACCCACATCACCCCCCCCCCCCCAACTCCCCCACCCAAAACACATAAACCCACCTACCCCCCACCCCCACCCCATCCCCAACCCCAACAATTATCCCCCAACATAACTCTTCACCCCCCTCCCCCCCACTCCCCCCACCCACACATCAACCCCCCCCCCATGTCCCCCAACCCCACTAACACCTTCCATTATAACCTACCCCCACACCTAAAAACCCCCACTCAAACCTCCCCCCTAACCAAATCCCCCTCAACTCCCCCCCCCACCTACCCCACCACCAAAACCCCACCAAAACCCCCCCCCCAATGTTAACCCCCCATCCCCCAATTCCCATACCACCACACCCCCCACCTCAACCCCCCTTCCCCCCCCACCCCCCAAATACACACCCCCCCCCATCCCCCCCCCCCCCCCCCCCCCCCCCCCCCCCCACCCCCAACCCCCCCCCCCCTAAAACCCCCCCCCCCCCCCAAACCCCATCCCCCCCCCACCCCACCCCCAAACCACCCCCCCCACACCCCAAACGAATTCCCCCACCAATAACCCCCCCCCCCCCCAACCCCCCCCCAATTAACCATCTCCCCAACAATACCCCCCCCAACCCCCCTCCCCCCCCACAACCCCACCTAACTTTTTCACTCCACTATTAATACCTATCAACATCTCCAACGCTATCAAATTTAACCTTTCCATTCATTTCATCCTTTTCATTCTAATTTAATACGTTTTATTCCCTTTCCAATACCTCACTCAATTATTTATCCATTGTTTTTCCCAATTCCCTCCCTTGTATCCTGCTTTCAGGATTTTAGTTTATTTTCACCTTCAAATCCCATTTCCAATCTTTCCTAATCCATTTCTAATTCCACGTGACATTAACTGCCCTCTGAGTTCCTCGACATAAGGACAACTTGAAATGTCAAACCTTCCCCAATGAACCTTCCTTTACAGTTGACAACTAATCCACCCAGTCAACTGCAATGTCCCTCTCACCTAAATATTATACTATAATTACAATTAGTTAACCCTCCCTGTATTCACTTCCAGGAAAAGCACCCTTAGGATAGGTTTATTCCTCAACATAAACCCAATCCTTTGAGACTAATAAATGTAACCAAAAAATTGCCTCTAATTCTTAAAATTACCTTTACTAAATCTTAGTTACCAACTTATCATTGTATTAATATCTTACGTTTCAAAACATAATATCATGCCAAATTCATCTTAAATTTATTCTTCCTAATCAGTATCCTAGACCAATTTTACTTGAGGTGTGACGAAACTGGCAATCCTAGTACGCATTTCTACAAGTCACAAAGTCACAATACCCTCATTCCTTATAACCTCATACATCTTCAATACAGTCTGATTACTACGGGCCTCATGAACACATTGACCAGTCTCACGGATACACCTAAAAAAAAAATCAAAAAAACTCATCTTTCTGATGGTAATACAATCTCACATCGGGATACAAACTTATCATCTGTGAACAATATAATATCTATTCAATCTTATATTCTTTCTCCTTAGACAAATTCAACCACCAATAACCCCAACACACCTTTACCCATAACCAACCACAACTAACATAATTTACAGTCACTACCCTCTGCTCCACTACCTCAACATACGTAATTAAAACGGTTTGTAACACACACATGCCTCTCTACCAATAAAAACTTTTTTTCATCATCTGAATACGCGGATCGGGATCACGTCAATAGCACTCACCACATAATCTCCTCATCTGTAGTGTACCTTTTCCACAGTCCTAACTTCTCAATATTATCCACTTATCAATTTTCCCCTATTAACTCTTAATCCATTCCAAAAAGAATAACTGATCCCCACGCCAAACCTCATGTAAATTGTTTCCACCCCCACTAACCACAACCTAGAGACACCCTAACTCCATCGAAAAGCATTTCACCAATCATTAACGTGAAGAAATACCTTACTCTCAAATAGAGATTCCGACTATCTCGACACCTGACCGAGATCTAACTCCCCCTATAATCACTTCTTTTCTTATTTACACTCGTCACCCCTACTACCACACATCTAGATAGTAGTTACATATATACCTGATTATGTTAGTAATTCCACGAACACCTCACTACCACCTATCCACCAATCTCAACTTATACCCATACCGCGTGTTCACACGAATGCCCTGCGTTCCGATTCTCCTTATCATCCTCCCCCGTACCGTGTGTGCTCATTTCCTCAGTCTACACTTACTATAAACCCCACCCCTACCCCCCCACACCCACCACATCACGCGTCTTACACGTGACGACACCCCTGAATAATCTTAACAATCATACTACTACGTTAGTTTTAATTCAATCTGTATCGCTGTATTTATGAACTTTTGCAGTGAGCCCCCGTAGCTCGCTGCATTGTATTCGTTGTAGGCAGTCGTAGTGAGACAGATAGTATGAATACGCCTCGCCCGACACGTAATGTGAGACGCTCGACAGTAACTATTCGAACTCAAGATCGCAACTTCCCCGCTAGCACAACCACCACCTAGTTCTCTTACACCTACATCGCACCACTACTACCCCCAGTCTTCCATTCGCATACAATATACCAGTCTAGATACAAGACTCCACGCGCTCGATTATCGGTTTTACGTCTCTCCCTAGGACCCTGCCTAACGCTGTACCTTATAAACACTCCTCAAGTAGGAAATGTGTTAACCACCCAAGTACAAACTCTAACAAATCACCCCTGAAACGCCAAATCCCTCCTCTATCCTTCACAACAACAGTCCTGTATTTATTAGTCACCACTGAATAGTATAATCCCATATTAGAGACGGTAGTATTTGATATATATTTTTTTGTGCACAAGACGAACAGAATCAGCAGAAGCAACAGCAACCACAATAGTTCAACAGGCAAGGACAAGCTAAACATTGCTCCTGCTGACAGAACCGCAGGGAATGGAAATCATGTCAAGGACTCGGGGTCAGAGACAAATGAACTTCCGGTAAGTAGTAAGCAGTAAAAAATGCTGTGTGTGTGCATCAATCTATCATCTCTAAATCTACGATACAAAGCACATATCATTCAGTTAACTTAATTAAAAGCCATTAGCAGTGCAAATTATGGAACATACAATAGACTAGTGCTGGACCATCAGCTGTGTATCATACACACTGAACAACAAAGTCTCCACCAATTAAAACCAGCGACACATCCTAGGATCTTGAGAACAGCTTATTATTTTACAACGAGCAAGTAACTCGCCAAAACATAAGCCCGGGGGCCCGGGGGGGGGGGGGGGGACAATTACCGGATGTTGTGTTCTTTCTGCTGCATGCTCTGATGACGTCATTAATTCTCCTGTTTGTCATTCCATTATTTTCCTCTCCATTTCAAATTTATTAAATCTTTGTAGTCAAACGTATTATGGCTTATGGTCAATAATCAATGTCCCTTGAAACAGCTGAAAGGCTTTTGCGTTCTGTTAATGAGTGTGAAATTAAGTTTACACGGTGCAATACGCACCTTTTCCGTATATTCCTGAAAAGGTAGTTCGATTTTTATTCCCATTGTTCGTTTCAGAACATTTCACTTAGACAACTAGTAATATGAAGATTTTGCTCGCCCTCTCAATTGAGCGTGACCTTCCGGTGGCAATTTGAAGACCACAGTTCGCTGCTGCACACATGCACGTATGTTTGTAAACGCATACATGTATGTTTGTAAGCGTAAGAATATGTGTATGAAGTTATGTATATGTCTACCATCGTCATCATCAGGTGCCTTCTCCGCAACAAAGTTCGTCTACAATGGATCTTCAACGTCTCCTGTCTTTTGTCTTGATGGTGCACTCTGATAGACTGTCTCTTGTCTTGATGGTGCACTCTGATAGACTGTCTCTTGTCTTGATGGTGCACTCTGATAGACTCTTTCCTGTACATCTCTTGTCTTGATGGTGCACTCTGATAGACTGTCTCTTGTCTTGATGGTGCACTTTGAAAGACTGTCTCTCGTCTTGATGGTGCACTCTGAAAGACTGTCTCTTATCTTGGTGGTGCACTCTGATAGACTGTTTCCTGTACATCTCTTATCTTGATGGTGCACTCTGAAAGACTGTTTCCCGTACATCTCTTGTCTTGATGGTGCACTCTGAAAGACTGTTTCCTGTACATCTCTTGTCTTGATGGTGCACTCTGATAGACTGTTTCCTGTACATCTCTTGATGTTATCTTCCTACTTATAGCACCATCTTCCTCGTGCACGTTTGTCTTCGACTCCTCCTACTATTATGACCTTCAGTAAAGTGTTATGTATATTTATATGACCAAAATATTTGAGCTGCCTAGTTTTGATCACCTTCATCAATTCACTTTTCATACCTAGGTTTTCTTGGACCTCTTTATTTGTTATCTTCTCTTTCCATAGGACGTGCCTCATTCTTGTCTATACAGTATCTACATCTCAAGAACCTTCTTTCTTCCAATTGCTTGTTCATTGTGTATATATGCATACATATGTATAAATATGCATCCAAATCCTCTGACTGGTTTAACAATGAGGTAGTATAGTGTAAGTAAATACGTAAATAAGGGAGGTGCTGTAAAACTGGTAAGGAAATGAATATATATTATCAAGTTATTGAAGCTAAGCGCAGTGCTATGAATGAATACAAACGTTCACCGAGTGCCAGAACCCTACAGATCCTGAAGGCTACGAGAAGCAAAGTTCAACAAACTGCTCGACGCTGTGCAAATGACTATTGGCTCCAGCTCAGTGAGAGCATCCAGATCGCAGCGCAAACAGGCAACATTAGACAAATGTATGACGGTATAAAGAAAGCACTTGGCCCCCATAAAAGTAAGACGGCACCGCTAAAAACCATCAGCGGAGAGAAGCTAACCGATAAGGGTAAGCAGATGGAGAGGTGGGTCGAGCACTACTCTGAGCTTTACGCTAGAGACAATACCGTTACGCCTGCAGCCCTTGATGCTGTCAATAGTCTGCCAACTATGGAGGAGCTGGATGCCGAACCAACATTAGAGGAACTCAGTAAGGCCATTGATAGCTTGGCCTCTGGCAAACCACCAGGGAGTGATGGGATTCCTCCTGATTTAATCAAATGCTGTAAGAGCACGCTATTACATCCCCTGCATAGGATGCTGTGCCAGTGCTGGGAAGAGACAACTATTCCTCAAGACATGCGAGATGCCAAGATTGTAACACTGTATAAAAATAAAGGAGACACAAGTGATTGCAATAACTACAGAGGCATCTCTCTTCTTAGTATTGTTGGTAAGGTTTTTGCCAAAGTCATCTTAATGCGACTACACAAGTTAGCTGAGCGCATATATCCAGAGGCACAGTGTGGATTCCGAGCTGGTAGATCAACAACAGACATGATCTTCTCTCTCCGCCAGCTTCAGGAAAAATCAAGAGAGCAGAAAAGACCATTATATATCGCCTTTATAGACCTCACAAAAGCTTTCGACCTGGTTAGTAGGGATGGACTCTTTAAAATCCTCCTGAAAATAGGCTGCCCTTCTAAAATGCTGGAAATGATAAAGTCATTCCATGACGACATGAAGGGAACAGTCCAATATGCTGGAAGCACGTCACAGCCCTTTGATATACGAAGTGGCGTTAAACAAGGCTGTGTTCTGGCTCCGACCCTCTTCCGAATCTTCTTTGCCTTACTCTTGAAACATGCATTCGGAGATGCAACTGAAGGAATATGCCTTCACACTAGGTCAGATGGCCGTCTGTTTAATCTTTCAAGGCTGAAGGCAAAAACAAAAATCTGAAGGGTCACTATAAGAGACTTGTTGTTCGCTGATGATGCTGCAGTCGTCACTCAAAGCCAACAGGAGCTTCAGAGCTTGATGAATCGCTTCACTAAAGCATGCAAGGACTTTGGCCTCACAATAAGTCTAAAGAAAACGAATGTGCTGAGTCAGGATGTGGGTGCTGCACCAGTTATCACTATCGATAACTATGAATTGGCAGTGGTGCACCACTTCACATACCTAGGGTCTAACATCAATGACAAACTCTCACTGGATACAGAAATCGACAGCCGCATTGGCAAAGCTGCAGCTACCTTTGCCCGCCTCACATCGCGTGTTTGGGTAAACTCTAAACTCACAATGAAGACCAAAGCTTTGGTATATAATGCCTGCGTCACCAGCACACTCCTATATGGCAGCGAGACCTGGACGACCTATGCTAAGCAAGAAAGAAGGGTCAATACCTTCCATTTGCGGTGTCTACGCCGCATCCTCGGCATCTCGTGGAAAGATAAAGTGACAAATGTCGAGGTGTTGTCACGTGCTGGCCTTCAAAGTATGTATACGCTGCTTAGACAGCGCAGACTTCGCTGGCTTGGCCATGTTCGCCGCATGGAAGATGGTCGCATCCCAAAAGATATCTTCTACGGACAATTAGCAGATGGCAAGAAAACAGTTGGGCAACCACAGCTGAGGTTCAAAGATGTGTGCAAGAGAGAAATGAGGGCACTGGACATGGATCCAGCAACATGGGAGGATGAAGCTGCCGATCGCACTAAGCGGCGATGCTATTTACGGCGCCACCTCAGATTGGGCGAAGAGAGGCTCACACAACAAGCAGAGGAGAGGAGAAAACGTCGAAAGGAGCGCCAGGAAAATAAGCAGCTGAGGGCTGTCACCTCAGGGGCGCATTCCCATAGTCAGTTATGACTGACGGGGCTATTATTATTATTATATGTATATATTAACAAATAAAAGTGTCTTGAATCAGTTTTACAAATTAACGGTACACAGGAAACACGGGAAATACAACTTAGCACTTTCCTCTAAATTGTCTGTCACATGAATATTTGGTGGTAAGAAAAAATAGTGTATATACAAGGCTGTGTTACCTGTGTACCGTTAATTTGTAAAACTGTTTCAATACCGTTTTATATATATATATATTCATTTAACAATGAGGATATGCCGCAAATGCATCGCTGTATAAAGGTATTCTGGCTGTGGCGCGCAAACATGTGATGTGCAAATGGTGATCGTTCTTGGCGCGCAAACATGTGATATGCAAATGGTGATCGTTCTTGGCGCGCAAACATGTGATGTGTAAATGGTGATCGTTCTTGGCTCGCAAACATGTGATGTGTAAATGGTGATCGTTCTTGGCGCGCAAACATGTGATATGCAAATGGTGATCGTTCTTGGCGCGCAAACATGTGATGTGCAAATGGTGATCGTTCTTGGCTCGCAAACATGTGATGTGTAAATGGTGATCGTTCTTGGCGCGCAAACATGTGATGTGTAAATGGTGATCGTTCTTGGCGCTCAAACATGTAAGCTTACTTTTTTGTCTTCTTAGTTCCACGCGTGCACCGGAATTGTAATGGGGGTGTTGAAGTTCAAGTTCTTGAGCAAAGTGTGTGGCACTGGCTGCGGCGAGCCCGTGTTCTTGTAGGACTTATGTCACGTTGTTAATCTTTCTGCCTCTTGTTGTTCCCCTTGCTCTGAAACCAGATCGTCTGCTGTGTAGGCGCATACTGGTAGCTTATCGGGCTCCATTCTTTGAGATGACCAAACCACTTAATTTTCTTTCTCTCTATATGTTTGATGCAGGATGAAGTTCATACAGTTTTTCTGATGTGGTCATTTCTCATTCTTTACTGACAAGCGATACAGTGAATTACACTCATTTGGATGCAACGTGAGCTACTTAAGCCAACCAGGTAGTACACGATCTAGACATCGATTTAACAACTTAATGACACGTTCTAGTAAACTAGACAATGAGTGAGACAACAGACGTTTGCTGTAAGTGTATGTATGAACATATGTACACATGTTTATATGAGCTCCACACGACCCTCAAATCCCTCACAAAAAATAGATGCTCGATAGCTCTGGACTAATATAACTCTATTCAAATATTATGGGCGCAATTCGCGAAACAGGAAAGTAAAGAAGTCATTGAAAGACGTGGAAATAAATATAAATGAAAAGTTATCAAAATAGGCAGTTACGAAATGACCAAATACATGTTAACATCTGGTTCAAAATCATAATATAAGATGATAGGAAACTATTTACAGAGCGATACAACAGGAAGCAATCTGATCATCAGAAGTAGTCCCCCCGTCCGACAAGTGTTTCGGCCCGATATACTCCTTTACAGTCTAAGGGAGGCGGGCCCACTTGGGTCATGACTCCCAAGCGTCTCAGCCTCCTGTTGTCTTGTATCGAAAATGAACCCATTTCACTTATGGTAGAAACTTTAAAATCCACAACACCGCCAGCCGTGGAGGCAATTGTGAAAGTAACAAAGAGAAGACAAATTATTCCGTCCGTTCCGTCGCACATCACAACTAAGGACACACACTGAGACACCAGCGCGAAGCCGACGAGTCTAGCCACTGCGCGCTAGCCACTGAAATTCTGTGCCTGACACCCCTTATAATTACGCCGCCTGTTGCCCCTCATTCACAGCCCTTTCACTAGTACACCAAAAAACTCAGCGTATTGTGGATCCCTATCCCTTCGAGTCTTCCTTCTCTTCCTGTACAACCTTTCTGCTCTACAAAGGGCATTATGTTGGCCTTTCAGGTGCTCCCAAACTTGTCGTAACCCTTCCTTCTCTGTGGCAACTGCGTTCTGGAACAGTTTTCGGGCATGCTTCTTCTGTTTCCTGATTTCTTCTATTTTAATTTGTCTTCTACTTTTTAGTGGTGGGTTACTTTCCCTTGCCTCCCTCACTCCGAACACTTTGCGACAGTGCAGATATATTATGTCGCCGAAGATTTCCAGCTTCTTCTCCAAAGTTAGCTGCTTCAGGTTGTTATCCAACTCTTTTGCCAAGGCTTCGTCCAGCTGTTCCCAAAGCCCTTTTGCACTGGCAGGTGGAAACTTGATTGCATCTCTCTTCCCGTCCAAGAAGTGTGTGAGATTATCATCTGGCAGATCAACTTGAATGTACTCAGCACTGTGGATTGACTCCTGGCTGCGTTCTTCTAACGTCTTATCCGTCGAGACAGAGCGCTGTTGATCTCCCCTGATGACCTCCCACACCCCTTTTTCGTTCTGTGGATTTTCATTTCTCTCTGAGTAGAGAATTCCCTACCACAGGCACATTGAAATTCCAGCCGTTGTTCAGAACTCAAAGTCCGTGTAACGGGTCTGGCCGATTCCAATGAGGCGCCTGTGGATTCATCATCCTCCCCCCCTTTCGGTGAATCCTGGGGGCATCTATCATTTATATATAAGAAAAGATTGAATTCAAAAGAGGGCCATAAATGGAAAGAAAACATGAAAAGATAAACAGGAAATAGTTTACCAGAATATCGTGGGTTGTGTCCCCTGCTCTGCAGTAGTAGTCCACTAATTGCCAAACTTCGAGTACAAGTTTTCAAAGTTATCAACCTTCGCTCAAGATTACTCTTGGCAGATATATTAATAGAACAATGATGCTTCTATTTCAGGGAGTCTCATCGGAATTTATAGAATGGCAAGTATCACAACTAAGTCATCTGTCGCTATAAATTTATTAATCTCCGCTCCTTCTGTGACAAAATATGTTTTGACTCGTATTTTATGAAGATGATTCAGCAAAAGATTAATTTGTATAGCTCTGTATTTCTATATGTACTTTTTTTTAAATGAGTCATACGGGTGCAAACATGTCACCCAGTAAGTGATTAACAACTCTAGATTTATATTCACAAATAAAACTGATTTATAGTGTTATTTGCGTAACAGAGTAAAATGAATAAAATTTAATTTTGCAAAAGAAAAAAAAAACAGTTAACTTTATCCTCATAGTGCAATCACCTCATTTTCTCTTCTTTTTATCTCCTCATACCGGGACACTCATTCTTCTCTTATTTCTAGAAGGTCAATCACTTCTCTTATTTCTAGAAGGTCAACCAATTCTCTAAATCAGTAGTTGTCTCATTCTTCTAAAAGGAATATCTCTATTTTTGTTCATTTTTTAAGATCTAGTAAAGTTTCTTTCAACTCCGCCGTGAAAACCTGACCGGAGAAAGCCTTGCGCTACTAACATGGTGGGAATAATTATAATTCTAGCAAACAGGTTTGCAATATCGTCTCATTAAGAAATGATTCGGCACATTATTCCAAGCTGCATAGAGAGGAAGTACCACCCATCTCGTCATTGTCTTGCAACATTTGACCTCAGTAACCAGCGAGGAGTTAATTTAAAATAACAAATCGTCCGGTATCACAATGCCAAGTACCAGTGTTAACGTAATTGGGATGGGACTAGGCAGCAACAAATATATTAGTTCCCCCACCCCGTCATCTAAAGTAGACAAAATAAACCCTCCAAAAACTTAGTAGTGAATTTGGAGGGATCATTCTCTAAGCGTCAGCCAAGCCGGGTGGGCCACTGTCACGAAACATCAACTAGTCGTCCAGTAACGGTGATTACATAGGGGCAATGTCCGTCTGAAACAGCATTTGGTTCAGTTGAGCGATCCTTCCAGGTTGTCCTACCAGAAGACCTACCGGTAGACCCTACCTGAGTCCTGCCCGGGGTCTATCCAATAACCATAAGCAGTGTTCTGAAGGGCCTACGTAATCCATCCCAGCCGGTGATGAGCCCTGAGTCAAGATAGTGGATGCAGCCCCCTGCCACCTTCTGAAACCCCACTAGAATTACTTGCAGTACTGGTCCTGCAGTTCTGGAACAAACTGAACTCATTACGCAACAAGAAAATCATGAATCCAGCAGCAGAAGCACACACTTCACTGCAGCTACTTCTAATCTCAGATGAGTAGTTTAAGTACCCAGCAAAACCACTTCAGAAAAGTTCATTCGGTTCACGTGATGCTAATTTATTCTGACATTTCTCAGAACCATTAACAGATTAGTTAACAAAGCTAATAGTTGTAAATTTTTGAACATATATGAGAATCTATTATCTTTTTTGTAAATTTAACATAAAAGAGTCAGTTGTCATTCATTCTTGTAATATTGAATTGGGCTGTATATTTTTTTATTTTGTAATTAAATCTACACTCTTGGGGCTGAGCCGTACTTGAATTAACACTGTTGGGTCGGGACATTTTTAATGTGGGCTGCGCTCCAAATCTATTTCTCAACTTTATGTAATCTACATAGTCCTTTGTTGGATTCCTGAGAAAAAAATTATCGTCCAGAAGATATCCTGTTTAGCTTTACCGAGGAGAGACAGTTCATTCAACTTGGAGGCTGAAATCTCGATATTATTTTTATTCTGTCATCCAATCAAGCACTCCAATTTATCAGCCACAGTTAGATTTGGGTGGAAAAAATTAGTTTATGAGCTGAAAACTTAGAGAAATTTATGATTACTGGCTGCATGACTGCTGGTTCCCAATGAAGGTTGCCATTTCAAGTATCCTCAAGACCCGTCTTATGTTGGCATCTATCGTCGACTTCTGGCAACCGCTACCACAAACTGAGAGAAAAGAAATGCCTCTCTTGAGTATTATGTTTCCTGATGTAAACATCAGACGGCTTTTATGTCCTTCCACCATTTCATCTTCCTCAGAATTTTGCTCGATGCCCCTGAACATTAAATCTCAACCCATCGAGTCAGATGAAAACGTTTTAGAAGAGCGGAATGCAATACATGTAATCTATGCATATAAAAATATACATATAAAACTGAATTTAAAGGTGGGCATTATAAATATATACACCATGATGTTATCATCATCCACTCCCTGCTTCCTATGGAGCTTGGGGTTACCTCTGCTATTGGTTTCTTGTGAGAAAACTCGCACCAAGCAGTCACCAGCTCTTGCAGTGGTGATTTATGTGGCAAGCTATATTATGTGATAAGATCGCCAGCTCCATGTACAACTGATCATCCATGACCAATGTATACATGTTAAATGGAAATATAAAATGATAAAATATACATATTACAATTTACACCAATATTGGGTGAGTTAACACACAGACTTGGTGCACAGAAATCCGTAATATGTCGAGCAGCTGTTCAAGATGCCGTCGTCCCTCAAGTGAATTAGGTTTCAAACTTGGTACACATGAGGAAGGTTCCTAGGACTTGTGGCATTAAGTATTAACACTAGAGTTTAAGCTTTTTTTCTTTTTTTTTTACTCCTAGTTCTTTCGCCTGCCCTCTAATGGAACCCTTGTTATTACTTGTTGTGACGTACGTCTAGTTTGACAAGTGAATTTTCCCTGATATGATGGATGATTTAAAGGGACCTTTAGCTTTTCATAACATTAGAACCCCTGAACATTTGTTGTAACTTTTCGTTTCGCCAGAGCGAACCGACCGGGACTCATTTAGTATGCGGCACGAGATCAAAGAGACAGACTGAGGGATTTCAGGGGAGACTATCGGCGCTATCAAAGACAGTGGTGGTCCCTGAAACGATTTCGCATCTCGGTGTTAAGCACGGAACCGATCGCAGCCAGAGCGAACGGGGAAAGCTGACGCAAGCAGCGAGCGAAGATACGAGAGGCCTGGGGCGGCTTCTCTCTTTGGATTTGGCGGTCAGATCCCCCAAATTCATGAGATCAAAAAAGCTGTCAAAGTTCTCATGTCCCACTCATCTTGCATTCCAGTTGTAGATATACAGATCAATTAGAAATACACTTCATCATTCGCTGGCCAGAACTTGATAGAAGCACTAGCGATATTTGAAATCTTGCTAGATCATCCCATGGATTTTATACATATTTGCAGTGAATTCTATTCTGTGCAAAGCGGTAATATATATATTGTGTAAAGTGATCAGTGGTCTAGTTCATTCATTATATTTCATTGGATTTTGTGTTAATTTAAACCTATTAAATTAAACCGTCTCAATAGTTCCAGTTGTAAATATAATGATCTATCTATTATATTATTTCACAAGATAATAGATGCTTAAATTAACTTTTAAAGTCGCGAAGGAATTTATAATTAATAAATTCAGTTAAGTCCTATATTTATAGATGTGTGTTTTTAACCACTAGAATTCGCGCAGTGTTTATTAAATACTCGAGTGTATTATAGGCTTAACGGGAAATTTATCGCGCGCTTAGAAGATTATTTGTTTTAAAGTATGATTATGTTGTTATGGGTTTTCTATCTTTTTCTCTAGATTGATCACCTTTTGCAATCCCAGCAATAACGAAATCTTTCAGAGTTTCCATACTCGGTTCTTAAACTTCCAGACAGTTTGATGAGACTTTTTTTTTAAAGTAAATCTTGTGGTGGTCCGGTACGGCCTAGCTAACATAATTACATGAAAGAAAGCCTACCCAAGATCATTTGATTATTATCATCAAATTAAATCTGTAAGATAAACTGGAAGATGAACAGTGCCAGTAGCGATAGTTTATATACTGCTCTATTGTGAGAGATTACCGATTTACCTGAATGTGACCGAGCCTAGTTTTTCCTCACTGGATTAAAAACTTTACCGGTCAGTGGCTATCATCACGCAGTGAAGGATATTGCCATCACCTCATTTTTCACCCCTATGTCGAACCGCGTCAGTGCCATCCCATAGACTCGTTTCTTTATAATAAAACACAAGAACTCTTAGAACTTCAAGTCCGACGATAAGCGGGAATATTTGCTCTCAGTGAATCCTCGCATTATCTGGGGCGGGACATAGAAGGACTAGACAGTTGTCATACGTCAAGAGTTAATTATTGTGTTTATCATTCTAAGGGATTGTCTGATGCTGCAACTCGGTAAGTGGGTGGTGTATATGAGTGTGGATCCGCACAGTGTGTATGAATGACAGGAGATTTAATTTTTTTTTGCAATAAACCATTTGTTAACTTGCCTACCGGCTGTTACGTACATTTATTACCTAAGGGGGTAGTCTTCGGTCCTGCCAAATGTACGCACCAGTCTTAATATAGTTATATTATTTGTGCGGTCGAATGATTCGCGCACTGACGAGCACAAAGCAGTGTGAGTTGCTTTGGGACGCACGGGTAACCTAGTTGGGTAGTTTCTGACGTCATGATTTGGAGGGGCAACATGGACCTTGTTTATGTCCGTGATTGATATATTATTATTGTATTTCATGGCACGTTTATGGAAGCCATTTATTCTAGTGATCTGTATTGGTCTTCAGGTCGAAACCAATAGCAGTAATGTCACGTAAGTTATCGCCCCACTTCTTTGTATGCTGTATTGTAAGGCCGCTCTTATACTTGTCTAGCGGGAATATGTTATTCCTAGAATGGACTTACAGAGTCGTTAGCCTTTAGGATTCGTATCGTAGAAGAAGGATTCCTACGAGTGGAAAGAAGTTAATTTGATTGCAGTATTCATATGTGTAAACGCCTTTATTGTAATGCCAAAGTCGTGGCATGATTTTGAGAGGTTAGTTAAAACCTAAAGATACTAACTCAGATACCTCTTCATATATGTACCAGTGAATATCTATTGAGTCTACGTTATTTGGAACTATGTCTTGGATAGAAACAGTTTTATTGCACGAATGCAGGATTCGTGGTATGGGAGTTTGCTTACCCAAGTGGATGACCTCAAGCAAGGTCAACGGACATTCCCTTGCTGTTAAAACCTAGTATGAATATTATTGGATTCTTATTACTTACGTGAGAGAGGATTTTAGATACGAATGACCAGAGATGTATCGTTTTTATCGGAACTGTCACTACTATGTATAAATTGTTCATCGTACCTGTCAAGGAACATTGTACCGTCTTGTCAAACGTCTTCGTACCACGTAATAAATTATAATAACTTTACCGACGAGTTGAGTATGATCATGTTGGCCTGATTTGCCTTCCACTCGTTGAAGTTCTGTTGGATAGCTCTTCATCTAATTTTCATTCTACATTCGCGTCAAGATGCTAGTACACTGGTACCTCTGCTACTAGCTATCATGTTACCCGAAAAGAGCGCTCAACAGTAAATGGTATGCCAGTGTGGTCTGGAAATCAATAATTTCAAAGGAAACGTACCCTATACAAGTATCGGTTGAATGGAAGATTTGTACTTTCAAGGCGACAACATCTTG
Source organism: Oreohelix idahoensis (assembly GCA_024509875.1). Classification (NCBI taxonomy): domain Eukaryota; kingdom Metazoa; phylum Mollusca; class Gastropoda; order Stylommatophora; family Oreohelicidae; genus Oreohelix; species Oreohelix idahoensis. Next base: position 37,276 of record JAMPIV010002523.1, read on the forward strand.
GAATCTACTGTGTTGGTGAATCACAATCAACTTACGGACAGGGTCAAGGTCATCAATCAACATCCACGTCAGGTTGTACAGTGACTGTCTACCTTGGAATCACCTCTTCGTCAGTATTGCGTGCGAGCTGTGGTCTAATACTCAGAACGAAGTATTTTATCCTCAAACGTACATCCACGGAGACGAGGCACATTGATTTTTTACCTGCACGCGAGATGAGTATAACGTGTTTTCGTTGTACACTTTATTCCGTTTAGCTGTGCCTCATGTAGTTATGTCCACATGTGTATTTTTCATGTTACATGTTATATGTGTTGTATTCTTCGTGGGAGGTAGGGAGGTTGATCTGACGAACGAGATCCATCTCGAAGCCAATTCGGGCTCTTCGTCAGACGTTCTGTAGGGCTCATTTTGTAAGTTTCAATTGAGCGATAATTCCGGTACAAGGCTAGAAACCTTGCCGAAGTTCCGATCGCTAGTTGTCCCTTATAACAGTATCTGTTTAGCTGTTTCGTCACGTTTTTTATTGTTGTTTTCGTAGCTATTTTTACTTGTACCTTAGTTTCATGATCTATTTTGTATGTGATTATTGTCCGTCTAACCTTACTATCATTCAGTTTTTTACATAGCATATGTTTTTACACTGTGTCGTCAATTGTCTTGTGCATTATTGGATCGTAGATGTCATCGTAATTTTTTACGACATTCTATTTTAGTTCCACATTTTTTTATTTTATTTGATTTCTACGACTGTAGTCATTTGTCTTGATTATCGTGTCGTGTCAGTATTGTGCTATTGTCTGTCACGTTATTGCTTTCACACCATTACATGTTATAAATTACATTATTAATTATTAATATTATTGCCTATTATATAACTTGATTTTACCGTTCTAGGACAGGAACGAAGACCACTAGTTGTAGTAACACTTTTAAGTAGTATTATTACATAATAATATTGAATAATGTCTACCTTAGACTATTTCATTAAGCAAGCAAAAGCTCTTCAGATGGCTCCTGATGAAGTAAAAGCATTTGCACTTGCAGAATATAAGAAAGCTCAAGAAATAGAAGCCGAACAGAGAAAGTTAGAAATTTTAAGACTAGAAAAACTTCAATTTGAGGCAGATCAAAAACGGAAATCTGAGTCTGAGGATGAGACTGCTGATGAAAAGAAGAGGAAATTTATGGCTGAGGAAGAGGAGAAAAAAATGAGACTAGCCGCTGAATTAGAAGAGAAACGATTTCAGCGTGAGTCCGAACAGAAAAAATTCGAGGCTGAAGAGAAATTTAAAAGAGATGCGGCAGAAAAAGAAAGACTACTTAAAATTGAAATGGAAGTTAAACAAAATGAAATGCAAAATAAACAAAAGGAAATGGAAGAAAGAAGATTAATAGCTGAACAAAATACATTACGACTTCAGCTTGAGATGGAAGAGAATGATAAAAACGACAGCATGAACTGAAATTAGCAGAGTCAGAATATGAGAGACTTAGGTTAACTCAGGAAGCTAATTCTCAGAGAACTTTTGAAAGCCAAACTTCATCCAGACATGACCATTTTAAGGAAATTCACCTTAAATTACCAAAATTTAATCCCCCGTCTGATGACGTGATATTCTTCCTAGATAGGTTTGAGGCCACTTGTGTGTCTTATAACGTGGATAAAACACTGTATTGCACATATTTATCCAGGTTACTTACTGGGGATGCTTTAGCAGTTTATCATACTACCAGTATTAATGAGAAGAATGATTATAATGCTCTTAGAGCCGCACTTCTGAAGAAATTTCAAATGTCAGAAGATGAATACCGATTAAGATTTCGTACATTGCTACCGCAATCAAGCAGAAATTTCAGTGATTTTCTGTCACAAATACGACTCACCCTCGAAAGATGGATCGAATTATCCAAAATTGAAAAGTCGTATGAAGGTCTCTTCGATTTACTGATGCGCGATAAGGTACTATCGTCTGTAAATCCTACATTTCTCGCATTTTTACACGAACGGAAACCTTTATCAATGAAAGATTTAGAAGAACATGCAAAAAATTTTTGCACTGCTCACCCAACCATGGATCTGAGTAATGCACAGATTAAGAGTGAATTGCCTGTTGCTTTTGCAGCACAACAAAACAATTTTTCACGCAATCGTTCCTTTAGTACTGACAGGTATGTCAATAAGGGAAATAATTACAATTTTAACAATGATAACTTTTACAAAGGGAAGCAATTTCAACAATCTGCTCCATTTAATGTTTCTTGGAACCAAGCTCACAGATCGCGAGATTTTGGTAACAATAATTTTAAAAATAATCAAGGACATTATAATAAACAAAACTGGAGATCAAAATCTCAGGGTTCACAAAACAGACAATTTTTTGGAAATAAACCATTTAACCAACATCATAACGATCATTCTACAAATTATCGGACTCATCCAAATTTTAACTCAGGCAGAAACTACAATTGTGGCAATTTTAATGACAATAATCACAATCGATCGCGCCGACGAGATAGATCGTTGAGTAATACACATAGACATTCTAATGTCGCTTTAAGTGATACACAGGCTAACATTGAACAGGGTAAAGTAGCTGAAACTCACAATGCTATGTCTTGTTCTCTTGATTGTACCCAGGTGAAAGACTGTCCAGAATGCTCGACTCTTTTCCAGCCTAAGGCGATCACGACGCTGCGTTGCGGACATACCTTGCCTAGTCTACCTGCAGTCTGTACGGCCACTGCTGCGTCAGTACACCAGGGACAGGGCTCTCTTATGTTTAACAAGGGATTTGTCAATAACATTTCATGCTCTATCCTATTTGACTCAGGTTGTAGCACTGTGGGCGTCCGGACTTCGCTGATCAACCCAAGTTGTGCCACGGGCAGGGTTGTCAAGTGTGTGACTTTCGGTGGCACCATTGAAACATTTCCCACCGCTATTATTGACCTTAACACACCATTTTTTTCAGGAAAGATCCAGGCATGTCTCCTTCCGAATCCAATTTGTGACGTAATACTTGGTCGCATACATGGTATTAAAGAGTGTACACCACAGCAAATTGCTGAATGGGAAGAGCGACATATTCAAACTGCAAATGCAGTAGTGACTAGAGCGCAAGCTACTAATATGTCGCATGATACACCTATTGAACCTACAGTTCATACTACTTGTGATGATGATGCTCCTATTTCACGGGAGTTGTTTGCAACATTGCAAAAGAATGATGATTCATTAAAAAATTTTTTTCATTATGTGAACAAAAAGAATACCAGCAACAAACTTGCAAAATCTAGACATGACTTTATACTTAAAAATGGGATTTTGGTTAGAGTAATACGGGAAAAGGATTCATCCTTATGTTATCAGATCTTAGTCCCATCCTCTATGAGATCTCGTATATTACGACATGCGCATGACTCGCAATGTGCGGGCCATATGGGTTTTTCGCGTACCAAATCCAGAGTGCTTTCGGCATTCTACTGGCCAGGCGTCCATAGGGACATCACTCTCTACTGTCGGTCTTGTTTGATATGTCAGGAAGTTAAGGTACGGGGTCCATTTCATGCGGCTCCTATTCAAGCTGCGGACATCCCGATTAGACCATTTGATAAAATGGCTATAGACATTATTGGTCCGATGCTTCCATCTGCTAGAGGGCATACGCATATTCTTACGTGCATTGATATGTGCACTCGTTGGCCTGAGGCCATCCCTCTCAAGAACACTTCATCTGCCAGTGTAGCAGAGGCATTGATGTTAATCTTCTCACGCATTGGTTTTCCACGGAAAATCTTGTCGGATCATGGGGTTCAGTTCATTTCTGAATCCATGTCTCAAGTTATGAAGACATTAGGTATAGACAGATCTCTTAGTTCTATTTATCATCCGATGTCAAATGGGTTAATTGAGCGTCTCAATAGGACACTCAAGCAGTTGTTGGGTAAGATGACCCAAGACCATCCCCAAGACTGGGATCGGGTCATACCCGCGGCTCTGTTTGCGTATCGCGAAGTACAAAATCAAGCCACGGGGTTTTCTCCATTCCAGCTAGTTTTTGGCATGCAACCACGCGGTCCGATGTCGTTAATCCACGACTTATTGGTTGACGAGAATATTGAAGAGGAAACTCAATCCTCTTATGAGTATGTGATCTCTCTGAGAAAGAGAATCATAGATGCTTGTAGACTAGCTACTGCATCATCCGAACAAGCCAAAGAAAAAGCTCGTCTATTTGCAAACAAGTATAGACGTCTTCGCCAGCTCATACCTGGTGATGAAGCTTTTGTCTTACTACCTGCGCATAACAATCGTCTTTTAATTACCTGGAGAGGTCCTTTCAGGATCATCTCAAGAATATCCGATGTCGACTACATCGTTGATGTTAATGGTAAACATAAAACCTTCCACATTAACATGTTGAAGGAGTATTACTCACGTCCTGATTATCTACAGTCAGTGTTCCAGGCAACTGACGATCCTACACCTCCTATTCAACACTATTCTAGTTTGTCAGTCATCCAAGAAGAAGAATCTTCTTTCGATGATGTACAACTACCAATACCAGTTGTACCACTCCATTCCACTGAGAAATGGAATGATGTTACAATCTCATCTACTCTTTCGGCTGATCAACGTCAGCAAGTCTCTAATATTCTACACTCGTATGAGGATGTCCTCACTGACATCCCAGGTCATACGTCAGTCATCCAACATGACATTATTCTGACTGACGATACGCCTATTCGAGTTCGCCCATATCCTATCCCTTTACACTTTCGTGATAAGGTTGATAAGGAATTGGATGAGATGCTTCAATTAAATATAATTGAACCATCTTCATCACCATATTCTTCTTCTATGGTAATCATTAGGAAGAAGGACAACAATATACGTCTTTGCGTAGATTACAGGAAATTAAACAAAGTTACAAAATTCGATGCGGAACCGTTACCTCTTTTAGACGACTTATTGGAGAAACTATCTCATGCCACATTCTTTTCGAAATTTGACCTTTCAAAGGGCTATTGGCAAGTGCCACTAACTCCTAAAGCAAAGCCATTCACCGCTTTCTCGACGCCACGGGGTCTTTTTCAATGGAATTTTATGCCATTCGGACTAATGAATGCGCCGGCTACCTTTGTACGCATGATGCGCCGCATATTGTCTCATCGTCCCGATGTCATTACTTATATAGATGACATCTGTCTTTTCAGTGACTCTTGGGATGAACATATTCATGGATTAAAAGCTTTACTTTCTACCTTACGGGATTATAACTTAACAGCAAAACCTTCAAAGGCTTTTGTCGGTTTTCATGACATCTCATTTCTGGGTCACCGCATAGGTCATGGTTTCATGTATACAGAAGACAGTAACGTCTCTAAAATTTTAAACATCTCAGCACCTAAGACAAAAAAACAAGTTAGGTCTATTTTAGGACTAATACAGTTCTATTCAAAATTCATCCCTCATTTGTCTACTATAACTGCACCTTTTTCGTCTCTACTGAAAAAAGGCACATCTAATGTAATAAAGTGGTCGCAGGATCACCAAACGGCGTTAGACTATATAAAACGATTTTTTTCAAAAGAACCTTTTTTGAGGTTGCCTAACAAAAATCTCACTTTCATTCTTCGCAGTGATGCATCTTCTTACGCTATTGCTGCAGTTTTGATGCAGGAATATAACGGCACCTTATTTCCGGTGATGTACGTGTCCAGAAAACTTACGGAGAGCGAACTCAAATACTCCGTTCTGGATAAAGAGCTCCTAGCGTTAGTGTGGGCAATCACAAAACTGGAACGTTACCTCCTTGGCTCACACTTTGTGGTGGAATCTGATCAAAAAGCTCTTACCGCACTGAACTCAAAGAACGTCAAATCATCGAAGTCAGCGCGTTACGCTATAGCGCTTCAACCATTCAATTTTGAAATACGAGCTATTCCTGGAGTGAAGAATGTGTTCGCAGACTGTTTGTCGAGATGCCCAAGCGAACTTGTCGAAACTAAACCACTTCCAGATGTTGAAACATCCTCACCGATAACATGAATAACTGTGTACATTTTCATTGATTATACATCTATAAAGACTGATCATATAACTGAAGTATTCGTATAAATATATCTTTCAGGATATACTTACTTATGGATTATAACATTACTTCTTGTGTAGTAACGTTTTATTAGAACGGGAACAGTGGTATTAGAGTAACATTTTATTAGTACTGCAACATTGGTACTACAGTAACTTTTTATTAGTATGGAAACATTGTTAAAAGCGACAAATATACATTTGTTATTCCTATGGAACATATTACACTACATATCGTGTTCGAGAATATATTTTATCGTGTATGGAACATTGAGAACATCGTCTCGTCGATTACTAACTAGTTGTAACTGAACATTGACAATGAGTGATATTGGAATTACTTAGAATATATTAGTAACTGGTTATTTGTTAGTAATTAAGAAATATATAAATTACTATAATTCAATTTAATCTATTTAATTAATTATGGATCACACATATACTAACTTTCTTAGTTGTCACGTAATACCTGCATTCACGGGTCTTAGTTATGATATCTCACTGTTAAGATCACTAGTCAACCATACTAGTGTTAGAAAACATTAAGGGTGTTGATTCTTAAAGTGTTTAATTTTGCATTGCTTCATTTTTGCACATTGTATTTTCAATTTTTCTGTTTTATTGATTCTCTTGTCATTGATTATCATCAGTGTTGCTGTTCATTTTCATTTTTGAAATCATATGTTTCAAATTTTTTTTTTCAGAAAACTTAGTTGAATTTTATTATCATTTTTTTTAAATGGTTTTTTCATTTTCATTGTCAACTTCTTTTACTTCGAATATTACCACATCGTTCCAAAGTAGGTCGATGGTGGATGTGTGCTTTAATGCATACTATCATTTAGTTATATTGATTTCGTTTAATATTCTTTTCTTAATATGGTATAACTTTATGCATTTCATATATCTTGTTGTAGTTTTGACTCACCTCTCCCGGGTACTAAGTTCAAAAAAAAATTAATAGAATTAATTTTTTTTAAGGGGAGGTAATAAGGGAGCTGTTACGTACATTTATTACCTAAGGGGGTAGTCTTCGGTCCTGCCAAATGTACGCACCAGTCTCAATATAGTTATATTATTTGTGCGGTCGAATGATTCGCGCACTGACGTGCACAAAGCAGTGTGAGTTGCTTTGGGACGCACGGGTAACCTAGTTGAGTAGTTTCTGACGTCATGATTTGGAGGGGCAACATGGACCTTGTTTATGTCCGTGATTGATATATTATTATTGTATTCATGGCACGTTTATGGAAGCCATTTATTCTAGTGATCTGTATTGGTCTTCAGGTCGAAACCAATAGCAGTAATGTCACGTAAGTTATCGCCCCACTTCTTTTGTATGCTGTATTGTAAGGCCGCTCTTATACTTAGTCTAGCGGGAATATGTTATTCCTAGAATGGACCTACAGAGTCGTTAGCCTTTAGGATTCGTATCGTAGAAGAAGGATTCCTACGAGTGGAAAGAAGTTAAGTTGATTGCAGTATTTATATGTGTAAACGCCTTTATTGTAATGCCAAAGTCGTGGCATGATTTTGAGAGGTTAGTTAAAACCTAAAGATACTAACTCAGATACCTCTTCATATATGTACCAGTGAATATCTATTGAGTCTACGTTATATGGAACTATGTCTTGGATAGAAACAGTCTCTTATTGGACGAATGCGGGAGTTCGTGGTATGGGAGTACATGCTTAAGTGGATGACCTCAAGCAAGGTCAACGGACATTCCCTTGCTGTTAAAAAAACCTAGTATGAATATTATTGGATCCTTATTACTTACGTGAGAGAGGATTTTAGATATGAATGACCAGAGATGTATCGTTTTATCGGAACTGTCACTACTATGTATAAATTGTTCATCGTACCTGTCAAGGAACATTGTACCGTCTTGTCAAACGTCTTCGTACCACGTAATAAATTATAATAACTTTACCGACGAGTTGAGTATGATCATGTTGGCCTGATTTGCCTTCCACTCGTTGAAGTTCTGTTGGATAGCTCTTCATCTAATTTTCATTCTACATTCGCTCAAGACTATTACACTGGTACCTCTGCTACATGTTTGAAAACACCAAATCGGTGTGCGCGCAGATGCGTGTCTGGAAAACTGGCAAATAATTGTTTGACCAGGAGAGTGGAAGAGAAGATTGAGAGAAACGATTTGTCGTAAATAAGTCTGTCTTTACTCTCCTCCAGCACGCTATGAAGCAACTATTTAATCTCTACATTTTCTATCACGGAGCTTTCCATCATCATTTTCCACTCTAAACCGGACCACTATTTCTAAGACTCTTTTTCTCTCAAAATAAATTTACGACACTTGTTATTCTGGCTGTCTATGATTTCTCCTTGACGAAGATAGAATACAGTGGGGAATTCTTAAAATGCCTTAGGCTTTAAGCGGATTTCTGTCCCCGCACGCATGGCTCCCCGTGAGGATCTATTAGGTGAGACCCAATCATAATAATGTACAAATGTCACCCTGTCAGGTTCTGTTGGGTGAGACCCAATTAAGTTTAGTTTCATTTCTAATCTAAACCAACCCTTACGTAAAGAGTCTGATTTTTAGTAGGTGTTTCTCCCACCCCCTCATTCTGAACCTTATTACCTGACCATATAAGGTATTGCTCGTCAATTATTACTTGTTTACCAAAACCATTAAATCACGCGACCTGCCCTTAATTATTATAGCTGATAATCTCTTCCAAGGTTGTATTTTCTTCTCATCTTTATTGCAATAAAGTCGTCTTGTCGGAAGTGTTATATCATTTCCTCGTATTCCAATACTCAAGATTGTTATCGAGACCTCCGGAAATCGTTACATGGCATGCATGTTGTCCATACTGATAAACGTAAGGAAGGACTGTGTTTTGCACGTCACACCCTATGTTATCTCTCACATGAAAAATTTTAGTTATCACACATTTACCGTCAGGCCGGAAGTCGTTATGCAATTTAGTGCGATGACGGACAGCTTAATCCGTCTCGTGCTGGCGATTAACTAAACAAGTCAACGTGGCTGTGTTTCCGTTCTTGCTAATCACCCACAGGCCACAAAGAAAGATAAACAGGCCATACAGGTGGTGGGCTGGTAAAGTACGTGGATCAACATGACAAAGTCAAAATAATATCGAGAGGGACAACAGGAACGGACGTTCATTACGAGACACAGTGAATATTATAGCAAGAGGTATAACACATATATGGTTAACAAGAACGTATGGGATGGAAATTAATATAGAAAAAAAGCAAGATATTGGTGAATAGCCATAAGAAACATGTTCCGACCAACATTACGTTAAATGGGCAAACGTTAGATGAAGTTAACACCTTTAAATATGTGGGATCCACTATATGTAGTGATGGAAGATCAAGTAAAGAAATCAAGACAAGACTTGAGATGGCCTCAGCTGCCATGACAAGGCTGAATGTGATCTGGAAAAGTAACTTCAGTTTTCCTGTGAAGATCAAATTATACAAATCACTTGTATTATCTATTCTCTTGTATGGGTGTGAGGGCTGACACTCACTGCAGATACGGAGCGAAGGATTCAGGCTTTCGAGTATAAATGTTATAGAAGAATTTTGCGCATTTGTTATAAAGAACACAAAACAGATGTCTATGTTAGAGAGAAGATAAACACCTATGCAGGCCACCAAGAACCACTTTTGTCAGTAGTGAAACGTCGAAAGCTTGCCTGGTTTGGGCATGTAACTCGTCATGACTCCCTTTCGAAAACGATCCTCCAGGGAACAGTCGAAGGTAAACGGAGAAGAGGAAGGCAAAGAAAATCCTGGGCTGATAACATCAAAGAATGGGCAGGGCACGGTTTTTCCACACTTGTACGCATTGCTGAGAATAGAGAGCAGTGGAGGACCTTGTCTGCTGATGCTTCCACCATGGCACCCCTACGACCCATGACGGGTTACGGGTTGAGATGATGATAACACATATCAGAGTGAATATTATAGCAAGAGGCAGAAAATAAAGAGATCACAATAACGAAACGGCGGTTTGTACTGACTTGATAATACAACCTGAATTGACGAAGAAATAAGTGTGTATTAAGAAGGCTTTGACAAGTGCCAAGTTAAACAAATGCTGTTTTGAGGAATACGTTATTTTGTTGATTGTTTTCCATAGACGGACAAACTATTGAGTAACACTCTGTGGTGCAGCAAGGACGTTCAGGTAAACATGTAAACAAACAAATATTAAATGAATAAAGGTATATATAGCAGGTACTCGTTAAAGATAGAAATAATTATGACAATAGACGACAGAAAACTAGCAGAAGTGATAACCTGACAGGGAAGTCGAACCAGGGACCGTACAGACGTCGCCATCGCCTCGCTGCCAACCATTCTCTCTTATTATTTATTTCACGGATACAGACGAAGAGCGAGAAAAGTGGGCAGGGAAGGGGAGAACTTGGCGCCACATATTTGTTACCCGCGGTCTAATGTAACCAGCTTCTTTCCCGGGCCGAGAGATCAACAAGATTAGAGACAGATCGGGTTGTCCCTCAGGAGTTGTCAACACTGACAGCGGGAGCCAATGACAGGGGTAGACTAGGTGTGTGTACACCTGAGATCACTTACCATGGCGTGCGCCGGTAATCTTAGCCTGGAGTGTCTGTGATGGTACCTGAGAAAAGAAGGCAGTTAGTCAAATAGTAAAAATGGGTACGGACACACATACACAGAGAGAGAATGAGAGAGAGAGAGAGAATGAGAGAGAGAGAGAGAGAGAAGGGGGGGGGGGATACGCTAGGAACGGATTGAACAAACAATTTGTGTTAACGTCTGATGCCACTTCGAGCGTGGCGCGGCAACAGATTATGATGTAACAACAGATACAGAAGGGAGGTAATTTGAGACAAATGTTTTTTTTTCAGAAACTGTATCCAATGTTCTGGCTTATAATTTCTTTATGACCATTACGCTGTGATGGTTTTAATTGTTAAACTTTGCATGGGCTAGCAACAACATCATATTAAACAAATAACTACAGCAACTATTTCTGCAAGAACATGTCCTTTGACATTGGTTTCCTTAACGAGGCCATCTGCAATGTTGGTTCTATATTCATAAGGCGCTAGATGGTGACCTACAGAAAGAATGAAACCCAGGGTCTCATGATTTGTACAGAAATACGGAAATGATTTTTAAAAATATTTTTCTTTCTCTATTTCTTGAGAGTGTCTATAAAGCTTTAATTACTGCCCATGTTGGATTGAAAGAGCCATGCTTTGCCATATCTGAAGACAAACTAACAAACAAACCAAGCAAGCAAACAAACAAACAAAAGTACTAGAATGAAATCCTGTACCGCCCAAACCACCAGACTTAATATAGGTCAATGTTGGAGTAGATATCATGAACTTTAGCCATAGTTTAGAGCTGATAATTTCTAACATTTAGAGACAATAAATATGTCTCCCTCAAACGTTTATTAAACAGTTTCAACTAGTGCCATTTGGTAGAGAAATACAAGGAAGAGACAAAGATGAGATCAACAGGATTCCCTTTGAAACGACACAGAATATTTACTAGTAAGACAAAATCAAGCAATTCGTAGATGAAGCATGGAAAAATGTTCTACGCATCTCAAATACAAACACACATTGCTTCACAGTTAATTGCCTCATGTCCAACACACAGGTACTTCCTTCACTTTAAAAGCTAACAGTGCGTCTAGTTTCTGACAAAGACGAAACACAGTTTACATCTAAATACAATATTACCTCAGGTCAGGTCGTTACGACAGATTTACATGTTCTGTCGTTTGGTAATTAGTGATCAGTGGTATGAGTACAGCAGCTTCTCCGACGACAAAGGTAACAGCTCGAATGATGCATTTGTAATTGATGCATGACAGCTGACGCCCTCTTCTTCCTTCGTTCTAGTAAAACCATATCTTTGTCTCTCTATTAAACATGGCCGCCTGTCTCAGACACTGCTCTCATTTAACCACATCTGTTTCTCCTAAATAATAATAATAGCCCCTTCAGTCATAACTGACTATGGGAATGCGCCCCTGAGGTGACAGCCCTCAGCTGCTTATTTTCCTGGTGCTCCTTTCAACGTTTTCTCCCCTCCTCTGCTTCTTGTGTGAGCCGCTCTTCGCCCAATCTGAGGTGGCGCCGTAAATAGCTTCATCCTCCCATGTTGCTGGATCCATGTCCAGTGCCCTCATATCTCTCTTGCACACATCTTTGAACCTCAGCTGTGGTCGCCCAACTGTTCACTTGTCATCTGCTAATTGTCCGTAGAAGATATCTTTTGGGATGCGACCATCTTCCATGCGGCGAACATGGCCAAGCCAGCGAAGTCTGCGCTGTCTAAGCAGTGTATACATACTTTGAAGGCCAGCACGTGACAAGACCTCGACATTTGTCACTTTATCTTTCCACGAGATGCCGAGGATGTGGCGTAGACACCGTAAATGGAAGGTATTGAACCTTCTTTCTTGCTTAGCATAGGTCGTCCAGGTCTCGCTGCCATATAGGAGTGTGCTGGTGACGCAGGCGTTATATACCGCAGCTTTGATCTTCGTTGTGAGTTTGGAGTTTCCCCAAACACGCGATGTGAGGCGGGCACAGGTAGCTGCAGCTTTGCCAATACGGCTGTCGATTTCTGTGTCCAGTGAGAGTTTGTCATTGATGGTAGACCCTAGGTATGTGAAGTGGTGCACCAAATTCTCCTAAATACTTACACCTATTTCTGTCATAAGTTTGGCAGTCTCAGACTTCGTATCGCTCTTGTGCAACTACATCTACGTCTCCCATAAAGTTGACAGTCTGCATTAGATCTCTCTCGTAGCCAAATAATTTTTCCACCAGACGGTTTAACTAACGCCATTTTCTTTCCCATTCTCACTTTACCGTTTTTCTTTCTCATACTGATACGCATTCTATTACGTAGATGTCAGGCTCTGGAGGTTATTGCGTTGTAGACGTAAAACTGTGAATATTCATCTATCTCAGACATAGGGCCGACATATCGTCTGCATTTTCACCTGACACGTAGTTTCATCGGCTGAGTGCTCAGGTGAGGTGTGATAACCGTCATCTGCACGGCGCAGAATGAGACATTTGTCTGGTAATTTCCTCTGTCACGGCACTCACAGACAGTTTCGTAGCGTGAGGTGCCTAAGACGCGTTTGGCATGTTATGTCCAGCGTCTAAGGTACGTAGGTGTTAAGGAAAGGGAAGGCTATTGCGTGGAAATAGCGCACATCTGATGCGTGATGCCATATGATGATGGATGGTATCCGCATGTCTGGTTTTGTGTGGTGTGCAGATGTGTTCAGTCAAAACAATGTTCATACAAAAATAACAGGGCAATCCACATAGGACGTCAGTAAACTCACGACGTATAAAGTCAATGATTCTTGTAACAGCCGTTGACGTTTTTCTTCATTATTTATTGTGGACGCCACAGTGACAAAATGGTTACGCGAATATGTAGACACATCAAACAGTCATTATCACAGCAACATTCAATACAGCAATAGACGGTAGACAGCATTACAATGATGAGTCAGATGCATGTTATATTTCATAGTGCTGTAAATGTAGTCAGGTGGAAAACTCCATCCTTTTCTATAACAGCCAGGAGATAACCAGATGTATGAGATCAGTTCACTCTCCTTAGTCTGACTTCAGCAAGACAGACACGTCTGCCGAAGTATAAATAATGTCCTCAAAAAATATCCTCTAGATAACAAAGGTTTTTCAAACCTAGTTCAGGTAACCAAGTAGCAAGTAATAGTCCTTGGGACCTGCATCAACCGATGCAGCACAATACAGCGACATGTGAGCTAGGAAAACATCTCGTGACGACGACTTTCGAAGACAGGCTATGAACCAGAAATCGTTCACGACCAAAAATCGATAGAGTTAATGAAAATGTTAATTTACCTTGCCTTCCGGAAATACACAGAAATATTATGCCTCCCGGCATGTGCAAATACACTAGAGGTATTATCCCGAATAAACGAAATATCCATAAGAGGACTACACATCCCTGACAGAACAAAAAAATAGCGGAGATCCCCTCTTCAACGAGGCATCTCTTTCGCCATTCCAAATCGCTCACTCCACTAGTGGTGGGCGGAAACCGATCGACCAAAAAGCAAGACCAGTCATGCGCAGTCCGGCGCGAAAAATGACCACAGCTCAAAAACTCAACTGCATTCAACACCAACGCGAGAAGACAAATGCTTACCGAGAAAAGTAACTATAAATTTCAAGCAGTTGTTGCCCTTGCGTTATAAAATAGATATTGTAATAAAATGATGTTGCGAGAATTTATCACGCAACATATCACCACCTCCTCCCGATAAAAAAAAAATGTGGAACATATTTTTTTTTTTTTTTAAATATCAAAGAGCATGCGATAAGCGGCTCAAAACGCACGAATTATGCGCTGATAATTAATTAAATTGCCTAACATGAGGCTAAATATAGAGTGTCTGGTGAGGATATACCTCAACAGGAAAATAAATATGTCTCAACAAATATTCAGATCGGGGAGGTGTCACCAACACACATCACGTTAGCATGTAAACACAATATACGTATGCAAGTTACCATAATCATCATTAAACAGCATACTCTAATATTGTCTTTAAAAATGGATGTACAAATCTGATAGGAAAATTTAAATAGTACATTATTTGACATGTAATGACATAAGTACATAGTAAAGTTAAACTACATGACGATCCAGGACATATGCTCTGGTATTCCGAGGGTAAGTACACAATCTAGAACTCGTCATGCTTGATACTAGTAAGGTAAGTCCTCAGCTCAACAATGACATTCTGAGAAAGTACAAGCAATATAATGCTAATTAATAACTAATATGCTTCATAAGGTACAATACATTATTAATAATTGTGGCTGTTTAGTAAACTAACGGCCCTTATATTAACTACTCAGTCCTCCTCTATCATCTAAAAAAAACGAACAGAAGAAGATGACAACAAAGCACGATAGTGTGTACATATAGAGTAAGTACAGATGTGCTAATCTATTGTAGAAATATAGGTGTGTTATGACTCTGTAATATATGGAAATATAGGACAGAAGTATTAGTTGGAGTCATGTGGGCATCTAGACAAAATGTCAGCCATCACATTATCCGCACCACGGATAGCTCGTACCGTGAAGTGAAAAGGTTGAAGAGCTATAGCATATCGAGTGGATCTCGAACTCTTCAAATTCTTAGTCTGAATAGCTGTAAGAGCTTTCTGATCAGTCTCTAGAATGAAATGTGCGCCCAGGAGGAATCTTTGTAGCTTTAGAATTGACCAAACCATCGCTAACAACTCACGGTCTAAAACCGAGTAGTTCCTCTCTGCCGCATTTAGTTTTCTAGAAATGTACATAACAGGATGCAGAGTATTTGCATATTCTTGCATCAGTGCTGCTCCAATCCCAGTGGATGAAGCATCACTCCGAAGAACAAAAGTCCTATCAAGAGTAGGTAATCTTAAGATGGGAGGAGAAGAAAATATATTCTTGATTTGGTCTAATGAAGATTGGCATTCTTCAGACCAACGGACCAGATTAGGCGAACCTTTCTTCAACAATGTTGAGAGAGGTGCCATGATCGAAGATAAATTTGGAATAAATCTCCCATAAAATTGAATTAAACCTAAGAGACTCCTAACTTGTTTCTTCGTTTTAGGAACAGAGATGTTCAGTATTTTGGAAGTATTGTGGTCTTCTGTCTTCAAGAGACCATGACCAACACGATGACCCAGGAAAGAGATTTCACCAAAACCAACAAAAGCTTTAGAAGGTTTTGCTGTCAAATTATTCTCACGTAGAGTGGACAGTAAGTCATATAACCCTAAATAGTGATCTTCCCAGGTATCACTGAAGAGACAGATGTCATCTAAGTATGCGATGACATCCGAACGATGTGACAGAATTCGACGCATCATGCGAACGAAAGTGGCAGGGGCGTTCATGAGACCAAAAGGCATAACATTCCATTGAAATAGACCCCTAGGTGTAGAAAAAGCAGTAAGAGGTTTGGCATGCTCTGCTAAAGGCACTTGCCAATAACCTTTAGACAAGTCAAGTTTAGTGAAGAATCTAGAATTAGAAAGTCTAATCAGTAGATCTTCTAACAAAGGCATCGGTTCAGCGTCGAACTTTGTGACCTGATTCAATTTGCGATAATCAACGCAAATTCGTATGTTCTTATCCTTCTTCCGGACAATAACCATGGAAGAAGAATATGGTGAAGTCGATGGTTCAATTATATTTAATTGAATCATTTCATCCAATTCCTTTTCCACTTGCGACTGAAAGTGTATAGGAATAGGATAAGGCCTAACCCTAATTGGATTATTGTCGGTAAGAATTATGTCATGTTCTATGACATCTGTGTGTCCAGGAATGTCAGTGAGAACATCCTGAAATGTTTGTAACATCGACAAGTCTCGTCGATGTTCGTCACCAGAAAGATTAGGAGAAACAGAAACGTTTTTCCAAGATTCCGTGGAATGTAATGGAACCACTGGAAGGGGAAGGTTGACATCAGAGAAGGTAGCTTCCTCATCCTGTATGACAGACAGGGATGAATAATGACCGTGAGGTGCAGGAGCATCATCCGTTGCCTGGAAAATAGGCAGCAAATAGTCCGGACGTTCGTGAAATTCCGAAAGCATGTTTAAGTGGAAAGTTTTATGCTTTCCATCAATATCGACCACATAGTCAACATCGGAAATCCGAGAGACTATTGCATACGGACCTTTCCATGCAATAAAAAGTCTATTTTCCCTACTGGGGAGTAGGACGAATGCTTTGTCACCTGGACAAAGTTGTCGTAGACATCTATTCTTGTTAGCAAACTGTCTTGCCTTCTCTCTAGCAATTTCTGATGAAGCAGTTGCTAGCTTACATGCCTCAATGATCTTTTGTCTAAGAGCAATGACATACTCATATGAGGATTGAGTTTCATCGCTAATATCATCGGCAGTGATGAGATCATGTAATAAAGACATAGGGCCACGCGGACGCGCGCCAAAGACAAGTTCGAAGGGAGAAAATCCTGTGTGTTCATTAGGGACTTCTCTATAGGCAAAGAGAGCCGCGGGTAAAACCCTGTCCCAATCTTGAGGATGATCTTCAGTTATCTTACCAAGCAAAGTCTTGAGCGTTCTATTCAGACGCTCAACTAACCCATTAGACATAGGATGGTAGATACTACTGAGAGATCGTTCAATATGTAAGGTAGACATTACCTGTGACATAGTGTCAGATATGAGTTGAGTGCCATGGTCTGATAATATTTCTCTGGGGAACCCCAAGCGAGAAAATATCAACCAAAGAGCATCTGCGATATCTGTAGTAGATATGCTCTTAAGAGGAATAGCCTCTGGCCAACGTGTGCACATATCGACACATGTAAGGATAAACTGATGTCCTCTGGCCGACTTGACCTTAAAAGGGCCAATAATATCTATGGCCATTTTCTGAAACGGCCGAATAGGAATGTCAGCAGCCTGGATAGGCGCAGCATGTCGTGGTCCTCTAGATTTGACCTCCTGACATACCTTGCATGATCGGCAGTAAATACGAATGTCCTTATTGACAAAAGGCCAAAAGAAAGCCGCAAGGACTCTCGACTTCGTACGGGCAAAACCCATATGTCCAGCACATTGCGAGTCATGAGCATGTTGTAATATTTGCACTCTCATGCTCTTGGGAACAAGAATTTGCGAATGTGCCGACGTAGTCGAATCTTGTACCATACGTACAAGTACGCCGTTTCTCATTGCAATCCAAGATTTTCTATTTGTATCCTGATTCGGATCACCTTTCTTCGCAAGAACGAAGAATTTTTTTAAAGAAGGATCTTCTTCTTACAATTTTATGAAAGAGTCACGAGTGATTACTAAGTGACTATCTTGGCTATCAACTTCATTATCACTATTCAGTGAAGTTTCGGGTGTTTGTAGAGCTTGTGCTCTTGTAACTACTGCATTTGTAGCTTGCATGTTATTATCTTCCCAAGCAGCAATCTGCTGTGGGGTACACTCCCTAACTCCGTGAATACGACCAATAATAAGGTCCGCAATAGGATTAGGTAAGAGACAAGCATGCACATCTCCAGTAAAGAAAGGAGTGGCAATGCGAATTACAGCAGTAGGATATTTTTCTAGAGTGCCGCCAAATGTGACACATTTAATAACCCTTCCTGTAGCACAAGATGGATCTACAAGCGATTGTCTAACACCAATAGTGGTGCATCCGGAATCGAAAAGTAGTGAGACCGGAGTATCATTAACAAGACCCTTATGTAGAATTAAAGAACCCCTCCCGTCATGCGCAACAGCAGCAGGAAGAGCGGGAAGTGGGTGACCACAACTCAAAGTAGTTATGGTACCCGGTTCGAATAAAGTACTGCATTGGGGGCATTTGTTTGCTCTCTCAAAGTCAAAAGCAGAACCAGTGACAGCGTCAAAGTTTTTACTATCAACAACATGATTACAGGCTCCCTCAGTTTCCTGTTGTACAGCATTAGCCTGCTGATATCTCTTTTTTTTTGTGTTGAGATCTACCCCGACTATTATTACCTCTGAAGTTATCAGAGTTATTATTATCTCTGCAGTTATTATTGTCTCTATTGTAATTGTTATCCTGGTTCGAATTCCAGTTTCCACGATTACTATCATGTTCACATTGATGCGAACATCTATTTGTTTGGTTCTGAGGTCTTCGGCAGGAATAACCTCTATTACCATATCCTCTTTTGAAATGCCTATAATTATTAGGGTGATAGTAACGACCACTATCAGGTTGTCTCCAATTCTTCGAAGAAGAATCACCATGAAATTGGTTTCCATGATTTTGACAGAAATTACCGCTACTCTTTCTATCAAAATTTTGTTGGGATCTACGAGCAAAGTTTTGGCCATACGGAGCTGCCGAAGCAACTGGTAAACCTTCTTTCACCTTAGAGTTACCCATGGTTATGTGTGGGTGTGCAGTTACGTATTGGCAACAGAAATCTTCCATTTCTTTTATTGTTTTAGGTTTACGTTCATGAAGGAAAGCAAGGAAAGACTCATTGACAGACGACATGACTTTGTCTCTAAGTATTAAGTCCATAAGTCCTTCATAAGTTTTTTCCGTCTTAGATAGTTCAACCCATCGTGAGAAAGTAATGCGTATTCTTGCAATAAACTCGGAGAATTCAACTCCATTTTCAGGTAACATGTTTTTAAATTGTAGACGATAGCCGTCTTCGTTAAGCTGATATTTCTTTAACAGAGCGGCCCTGACAACCTCATAATTGTTCTTGTCAGGTTCATCCACCATATTTAATATACTTAGAGCTTTACCTGTCAGTATCCCTGATAACTGATAAACATATTTTGCTTTGTCTATGTTATGAGCTGTACATGCTTGTTCAAATCTGTCCAGATAGAACATTATGTCATCACTGGAAGGACTAAATGTTGGTAACTTAATCTTAAAAGTATCATTATTAGCCTTACCAGAAGATGAACCCTTGTTTGAATCATTACCATTACTCATGTTCATCAATTTCAATTTTTCCAACTCTAAAGCTAAGACCTTTTCTTCATGTTCCATTTTTGCTTTCTCTTTCCTCTCATCAGATTCTCTCTGTAATCTTCTCTCCTCAGCCTGAGCCTCTATTTGAAGTCTTTCAGCTTCTTTTTCAAGTCTTTTATTTTCAGCCTCTTTTTCAAGTCTTTTATTCTCAGCCTCTTTTTCAAGTCTTTTATTTTCAGCCTCTTTTTCAAGTCTTTTATTCTCAGCCTCTTTTTCAAGTCTTTTATTTTCAACCTCTTTTTCAAGTCTTTTATTTTCAGCCTCTAGCTGGAGTTTTCTTTCCTCAGCTTCTGATTCCCTTTTTTGTTTTTCCATTTCCATTTGGAATCTTTTTTCATCCACCTGCATCTGCAGTTTCTTTTGTTCAGCTTCCATATGCAGTTTCTTTTGTTCAGCTTCCATTGCTTTATCATATCGAGCAGTTGCAAATTCTTCTAACTTATCACCAGTCTTCCCAAGCAATTTACCCTGCTCAACAAAGTGCTCAAATGTAGACATGTTGTCTAACATATGCGTCCAAAACCTGAAATAATTAACTAATTTATTTCAAACCTAAGTGTAACAAGTCTTAATTAAGCACTTGTATATTCACATCACCTTATATTATCCCAGTCTCTGTGGGAAACAAGTCTCCAATCAAAGAACTTGTATATGAAATATCACCAATCAATTCTTGATCATAAGTGCACTTCTCATTCAATAGTGCACAACACTATTCATCATTCATTTATCATCAGTGTAGTAGTAACAGTGCATTAGCATAGCCCATTAACTAATTACTATAACTGTAAACAATGACTATGTAAACACATGCAGAATGTAAACATTGAAAATGTAAACAATGCAAACAATGTAAACAATAACAATGTAAACAATAACAAAGATCAGCAACAATACAAAAACGTTCGCAGAAATCAACTAAAAATAAAGCAGAAATTAATGAAATATCACAAAAAATGTGACGATATCTGCGCTATAATTAAACAAAATACATGACACCACAGTGTATAAACAAAAATGTTGTATGAAACTAAATTATAGACAAGAGTAGGCTAACAAATACAAACAAATCAAAACAAAACTAAAGAATGCGAAATAATAACGAAAACAATATTAAAACATGTCATCACAGCTAACATAAATAGCAACAGAAGTCGCTTAGCAAATTCCAGTATCGGAAATTTGCAAACCCTACAGAAAACGCTCACAATAGACGACCTCTATGACGTGGCATAATCTAACGGAGACACCACCCAACCGAGAACCCGCTGAAATATAAACATATAAATATACAAATAACATATAGACATATAACATATAGAATGAGATGATACACAGAAGACTCAGCAGAAGTATAAGGGCACAGTTTACATACAAACAGGCCACTTAACTTATAGGCTTCCAATCGTAGAACAGCAGAAAAAACGGATGTCAATCAACGTCCTAAAGAGCGAAGCTCCAACGATGATGGCACATCTGAACTGCTTCCACTGCTAACACGATGGTACTTGAGCTTCTGACATACTGTGTGTTGAGTTGTTTCGGCACTTGACCTTCTAATCCAAAAGTAAGTTGATGGAAATCGGTACTTGGCCTTCTTCAGAAAACAACCCGTTTCAACCGGCACTTGACCTTCACAAAAACGACAGCACTGGAACCTTGACAGCAGCAACTTGCTTGACTTGCGTAAAAGATAACAGCAGTCCGAGTTATCCGGCAACATGTAACAACGCCGGGTACTGTCAAATTCTTGTTTCCGTCAAAAAATTGAAATTTTGACTTTTACCGGGCAACGCCGAGTACTTTGAAAATTTTGAAGATGTTGACTGTATTGAAGAATGTTAATTTCTTGAAGGATGTTGATGAATTCTTGTTGAAAATGAAGTGGGTAAGGGACCCCGTGTTTGCTGGTACCAGATCAAACCAGCTTATGGCCACCAAATGATGCGTGATGCCATATGATGATGGATGGTATCCGCATGTCTGGTTTTGTGTGGTGTGCAGATGTGTTCAGTCAAAACAATGTTCATACAAAAATAACAGGGCAATCCACATAGGACGTCAGTAAACTCACGACGTATAAAGTCAATGATTCTTGTAACAGCCGTTGACGTTTTTCTTCATTATTTATTGTGGACGCCACAGTGACAAAATGGTTACGCGAATATGTAGACACATCAAACAGTCATTATCACAGCAACATTCAATACAGCAATAGACGGTAGACAGCATTACAATGATGAGTCAGATGCATGTTATATTTCATAGTGCTGTAAATGTAGTCAGGTGGAAAACTCCATCCTTTTCTATAACAGCCAGGAGATAACCAGATGTATGAGATCAGTTCACTCTCCTTAGTCTGACTTCAGCAAGACAGACACGTCTGCCGAAGTATAAATAATGTCCTCAAAAAATATCCTCTAGATAACAAAGGTTTTTCAAACCTAGTTCAGGTAACCAAGTAGCAAGTAATAGTCCTTGGGACCTGCATCAACCGATGCAGCACAATACAGCGACATGTGAGCTAGGAAAACATCTCGTGACGACGACTTTCGAAGACAGGCTATGAACCAGAAATCGTTCACGACCAAAAATCGATAGAGTTAATGAAAATGTTAATTTACCTTGCCTTCCGGAAATACACAGAAATATCATGCCTCCCGGCATGTGCAAATACACTAGAGGTATTATCCCGAATAAACGAAATATCCATAAGAGGACTACACATCCCTGACAGAACAAAAAAATAGCGGAGATCCCCTCTTCAACGAGGCATCTCTTTCGCCATTCCAAATCGCTCACTCCACTAGTGGTGGGCGGAAACCGATCGACCAAAAAGCAAGACCAGTCATGCGCAGTCCGGCGCGAAAAATGACCACAGCTCAAAAACTCAACTGCATTCAACACCAACGCGAGAAGACAAATGCTTACCGAGAAAAGTAACTATAAATTTCAAGCAGTTGTTGCCCTTGCGTTATAAAATAGATATTGTAATAAAATGATGTTGCGAGAATTTATCACGCAACAACATCTTTGTCCGTTTCATAGATATAAATAGAGTTGGAAACCTGACTTCACGCACTCAACAACTTCGCAGTTAGACTAGAACAACCTACGTTCGAGCCCTAAGAATCTCTGTTATAGAAGCAATTAGTGGGTCGAATTGAATGTTCGATTTCTAAGTATCTCTGTTGATGATAGAGGGCATTAGTTGGTCGAAGTGGTTTTAGTTCTTAGTAGTTCTGTGTTGAGGTAAATACATTATATCTAGTATTTTGTGAAGTGTTTAAAGTGTTAAATCGCCTATTTCATTTTCGCTAGTTCTTTTGGGCAGAGAGAATTAAAATATAGTCTGTATTATTTTCTAGTGACGTGTTTCAGTGGAAAGCAGAATAAATTATATTTCTAGCTTAAAATCATGCAGCTATAAATTGATTTGATTTTACTGCTAAATAATCAGACGAGAATATATTTTTAAAATTAACTTATAACTGAAATGCTACATCAGTGAGTACTGACGGGATACGTATGTATTCCTAATTCATGATGATTGATTTTACGAATATAACTTATTTCACGGGAAGTTTTAAATGATAAGTCAAGCTGTACGCTTGCAGTTTAAAATGTAAGTTATAACGAGTACATAGTATGTATAATTATTTTATATGTGTTTTTTTATTTTATTCAGTGAATAGTGGGGTGACCCAAACTTTGCCAGCGTTAAGTACTGATGAGTAATATCAGTGAAGAACAAAAAACATTCTTTCCTTAAAGACTTGGTCTATAACCTTTACAAGAACTTTAAAGATTTTTTAAAGACGTAACGGGCCATCGAGCCTGATTTGATTCTTCCAGAGAATAAAACCGCAAGTACCTTTTAGCCCATGCGGAAAGTAACATATTAACGTCAGTAACACTCCGACACTGTTGACTAGTGGTGTGGTGACCAAATAAAGTCCTAACCTGAAAAAAGACACCGATCTGACATTCCTCATTTCTAGAAACCTAAGCTATTGACACTGCGCTCGTTGTTAATGTTCGTGCCTGGACAATTTTAATGTGACCTAAACAGACATCCGAAAAATAAGAACACCCAAGGAATCGTTCCCTGAAGCAGAGAATTCAACCCGTCTTTTTGGAACTGGGGATTTCTTGGTCAAAGACTGCCATTGACGATTCTGTATGTGAATGTCCTAAAAATTATGTTTCCAGATGCTGTTAACAAAGCTGTAAGTATGCAAGAGAGCACGTGGCCACGGCTGAGTAAATAGAGTGAATGCAGGTCTGAGTGTTTCTTTATTGTTGTAATTTGGCACCCATTTTGCTGTCTTAACTTTCTTTATGCAAGTATTGCTAACCATATTTTCCCTTAGAATAGATAAGAGATATCAAGTCTGTCCATACCTTAAAAAGGGGAAATATTAGACCAAATCATATGTATCCGTGACTCTTTGGGGCTATTATCTTTCTTCTAACGGGACTGTGGGCTAAACATCGAGGGAAGATCATACCAGTGGGTCTATATCTTTTTTTTTAGTAGCAATTCATTGACTTCATGCTTTTATATATAAATATATATATATATATATATATATATATATATATATATATATATATATATATATATTCTATATATATATATTTGATGTAAATTTTGGATGTTGTGGCGGTGGAAGTTTATATTGATAATTAAACTGCCCTTAAACTTAATCAGCGTGTTGGTCAGCTCGTTCTAGAATATCTATATAATCATTTGTTATAGTTTTCCCACGTCTGTACGTCTAACTGTCGTATTGTATGTGCGTGCACGTGAGTGGATAGAGCTATATATGTTATATATATATATATATATATATATATATATATATATATATATATATATATATATATATATATATATATATATATGTTTATACTGTCTGACTCCTCTAAATCTGTCGTAGAAGATAGGTGAAAGAGAGAAGATTTCTTGATTTCAGAGACAGCCTCTATCACAGTCTACCATCTCACTCGTGGAAATCTATTGCTATTACTATCTCTCACTGTGACTATCACTTATTCAAATCTAATCAGAAGGGACCAACCCAAGTCTTAATTCTCCTATCAAAAATCTACGACAATGGGTCTTTAGTTTAGTCATAACTGTGATCAACGCTATGTTGGTTCTAGAATTATCTTTATTGTTTTTCACGATAGTTATTTCAGCTTATTTTAGTGCTTCCGTCTCAGCTTTGAAGTTGTGACGTCAGCACGGACCTGACTCCTGTAACAGGGTGTTTAACCATCGTCCATTTTACGTTGCGTGTAAACAAACATAATCAATTCTCACTTTACAGTAGGGACACACACAATATTCCCGCACCCGGACGGAACACGGGCTGGGTTAGTCGGATGATGTAAATACAGGACACAAGCAGATAAATCAACGAATTTAGGAATGAAAATTCCCCTCTGCTTCCGGGGCGGGGCCCTGAAAAGAGCCAAAGTGCAGATAATCAAAGTGTCGCTTCTGACATGAGTTATCGTTCCTGCGCGAATTTGAGTCCTGGATGATTATTTGTTTTACCAGGATGGATGGGGGATTGCTGGATTTATCCAGTCGGTATTACGTCATCCATCACATTTCTGGGGCCTGCGTTTGGGCCTTGGTCAAGCAGAGCGGTAGACAACTGGGGAATGTGAGTGGTAGGGAATAAACCAAGACAGACGTGGAGGGAATGTGAGTACGGAGTAAACATAAAGTCAGACATGGAGGGAATGTGAGTAAGGAGTAAACATATAGACAGGCACGGAGGAAATGTGAGTAGGGAGGAACAGAAAGACAGACGTGAAACGAACGAACGAACGAACTTTATTTTCAAAGGGTTAAGAATGAAGGAAGTGTGAGTAGGACATAAACATAATGAACAGACATGGAGGATGGTTTAATTAATACCAGGATGCAAGTGTTATTAGATGTGAGATGGAAACTTGTCATATTCTTGGTTAACACCATCACGTGGCTTGTCGTAAAACATCGGTCATCAGCTAGGTTCGACCAATGCTTGTGTTGAATGCATGGTGCTTCGGCGTTACCCAACAATAAGGTATTTTTTTATTTGAACCCAATGTAACTGATGAACCTTGTGTCTAGCTTGGACGGGGTGTTTCATTACTTAGTATACAGGAAAATATATTCTTCTACATGACAGCAAAACGACTGACCGCACACCTCCTTCATAAGCGGTACACTGACACTACCACCCGGAATGTAGGCGTGTTAGGGACAGTACCCCAGCATGTTTGTAGCATGTCACAATGACTTGGCAAGAAATACAAAGAGAAGAATCTGAGAGAACAAATCTCGATGTAATATATATATACGATTTGTATGTGTGTGTATATATATATATATATATATATATATATATATATATATATATATATATATATATATATATATATATATATATATACCGACCAAGCATACCACGCCTTGTGGCGTCTTAATACAGCAGATTGATTTTCTCTGTTGTAGTTTCCCATCACGCCTAGCGGCGTCTTTAGGGAAACAATAAATAGATATATAATCGGTGTGACAATATATATCAGCCCATTATATATATATATGTCCTTGTGTGTGTGCAAGTAAGTATTTGTTTATTTTCTTCTATCTGCTTATCTTTGTTTCTAGTAAATATAATACAAGGAAAAAGATAAGAAATTCAATGTCTTTTTTCATGTTTAAAATTACTTACTTCAAATTGCACACAGAACCACCCCACCCCCACGCCTACAAGCGGTCCTCTCTGCTACTCTCACAATTTCCTGTTCTTACTTCCCAAACGATGCTAATTATCTGCTTCTCCATTGATCAGAAAATCATTTGGACACGTCGTTCTTGAAGGAATCGCCAGTCTCAGAAAAAGTTTTATACCTGGCACTAATGACCAGGTTGGGAGGCTGGTAGTTCAACTTTTTTATCGTGTAATTCTTGTCTAACAATGTCGCGAGCGTTGCAGGATCGAAGAACTCAAACTGCCGGAGTGAACTCTATTTACCAATCGCGAATACAGTCACGATCCTGGTCTTGCTTCCACAATCTCTGTCATGTCAAATTATGACGTCATAATGTTATGTATAGACACGCCCACAACTCATGACCTTTTTTATTTGAAATCTGTCTCACCAGATTTCTAACCGTTCTCAGAGACAGTTTGTCTGTCTCACTAGATTTCTCATAACGGTTCTCAGAGTCAGTTTGTCTGTCTCACTAGATTTCTAACCGTTCTCAGAGGCAGTTTGTCTGTCTCACCAGACTTCTCATAACGGTTCTCAGAGTCAGTTTGTCTGTCTCACTAGATTTCTAACCGTTCTCAGAGGCAGTTTGTCTGTCTCACCAGATTTCTAACCGTTCTCAGAGTCAGTTTGTCTCACCAGACTTCTCATAACGGTTCTCAGAGTCAGTTTGTCTGTCTCACCAGACTTCTCATAACAGTTCTCAGAGTCAGTTTGTCTGTCTCACCAGACTTCTCATAACGGTTCTCAGAGTCAGTTTATCTTATATGTGAGTGGGCGAAAACATTTAGTTATTCTGAGTCCCCATGTTTCAATCTTTTAAACATTTGAGTCTAGTTTCTTTATGTCTTTCTTTAAAAAATATATATAATCAGCAGTGCTGACAAGTGAAAAATTGCCACAAGTTGGTTGAAATTTGTGAACAATAAAAACTCTCTGGGAGGAGCGGGAGATAACATTTGGTCGAAATAGAAAAAAATAAGGATATTGGGATTAGTCAATTTTCGGATACTTTAGCATCTCCTGAATCTAAATATAACAGAATTAAATGTCGAAATGCTTTCTAACAATGTGTATTTTGACTTTGCAAAATGTATGGTACGGAGAGATTTTCTCAAACTTGAGAAAATATGTCTAATTAGACCTAGTTTCTTCCATTGCAACCACGCTTACACCCCTACGTATTATACATCATTGGATTTGCCTAGATCTGGGGAATCCTGTGATGTAGTTCATTTATTTCGGTAACAAAATTATACCCGCCAAAATCGAGAATTTATAGGTCGCGTATATTACCGATTTTTTTCCATATATGGAAATCATCGGGCGTTCGTCGGCATCGGCTTTTTCCGTGTAGGTAGAGCACTCTATTTCATTGGCTGTGTGAATCCACGTGAATTGTAACCGCGGTGTTTACCTTATGGTGTCGGCATCGGCTTTTTCCGTGTAGGTAGAGCACTCTATTTCATTGGCTGTGTGAATCCACGTGAATTGTAACCGCGGTGTTTACCTTATGGTGTCGGTTTAATAAATTCTGTAAACATTTAGCTAGTCTCATTTTATATTCCATATATGGAAATCATCGGGCGTTCGTCGGCATCGGCTTTTTCCGTGTAGGTAGAGCACTCTATTTCATTGGCTGTGTGAATCCACGTGAATTGTAACCGCGGTGTTTACCTTATGGTGTCGGCATCGGCTTTTTCCGTGTAGGTAGAGCACTCTATTTCATTGGCTGTGTGAATCCACGTGAATTGTAACCGCGGTGTTTACCTTATGGTGTCGGTTTAATAAATTCTGTAAACATTTAGCTAGTCTCATTTTATGGAACTTTTTGTGTGAAAATGCCTCGAAAAAAGAATAGCCTTCGTCATCTAAAACTGGAAAAGGCCAGAGCGAAGCGATGGAACCAAGATAGTGCAGGTAAAAGTCGCTAATTTTGTTATGGTAATGGTACAAAATGAAATACTGTAGAAAGCCAGGCAGTCACATGTGGTGAGGTCACGCAAAAAAACATTTACACATATTTGGTTTTGATTTACTCTGTTAGGACTGAGTGGAGGGGGGAAGAAGGTACTATATTTGGATATTGGAAATCTGACTTAATTTTCTTGAATTAATACACAATATGTCCTAATTATAACCCATAAAGGGTTCAACGATATACTTTTAAAAAAAGTCACACGCGAATAAGCTATTAGTAAACGCATTGGCAGTAAAGAGTGATAACATTTTTTCTGGTTTGACAAAATAACATGATTCCACATTATACGATAAATTATCATGGTATTTTTATAAGCATGTGACTTTTGTTTCTTGAGCTGTTATTACTTCTTATGTACTGTTTTCAGAACCATATGGTCCACCTAATGAGCCTAGTCTGCCTGAGGTTATACTGTCAGCTTCAGCTGTAAATGAAGGAGCAAGCACAAGCTCCTCTACCTCTTTATCCCACAGCACTCCACGGTTCTGTAAAAAGCTGGAACTAAGTGCCTCATCGGTGCAAGAAGCTTCAACACCTAACAATATGGTCTCCAGAACTATAGTTGATATGTCTGAGATATGTAACCTTGTTAGTTAGCTTGCATGTCCAGAATGCTATGGGAAGCAGTCTGCAGAAATTAATAATAAGGCCAAGAGAGGTCTTGTTCAACACATCAAAGTGAATTGTTGTGTTTGCAACAAAACCGTTGCATCAACGTACACATCATCGGTTGATGAACATAATTCATTCAGTGTGAACAAAGTTGCGGTTCTATCATCTTTGTTATCAGTAATGGGACCATATAAATTTAACTACTTTGCACAAAACATGGATATGCACCGCCTGCATAAAAAAAAAAAAACTTTCAACACAATTGCACAAAAATTGTATTTGCAAACACCAGAACTCGTAAAATTAATATTTGATCACGCTGCTAAGCTAGCACGCAGCGTAAACTGTGCTCAGAGCAATCAACCATATCATGAAGATATTATGGATATTGGAGTCAGTTTTGATGGCAGCTGGCTCACAAGGGGCCACAGTTCAAAAATTGGTATTGGTTGTGCGGTGGCGATCTTGACAAGTCTTGTTATAGATGCCCATGTGCTTTCAAAATACTGTCAGACATGTGCTACAACTGGTTCTTGGCACCAGAAGGAAGCCCAGAGAAACTTGAGCAAATGGAAAGAGGAGCATGTGAAGCAAGGATGTGATATAAATTTTGAAGGTATTTACTTCTGAATCTTATTTTTGGTTTCTCCTTTTCCTTGTCTAAAAATTTAAACTGATGTAATTTTTATTTCTCCATAAGTATCAGTTTTAGTAACATAATTTATTACTTACATGTGTTTGCTTTGCTTCCATTGTACTACATTTGCTTCTACATTGTAAAGGAAAGTGTTCAATGCTTGCTTACATCATTATTTTAAGTATTACTAATTCATACCTTTTCTTCCTTCTAGGATGTTCAGGTGTGATGCAGGGTGAGGCAGCTAGTGTTTTATGGAGCCGGTCTGTGTCACGATACAAATTTCGCTACACTACCATGTTAAGTGATGGTGAAAGCAACGCATTAAATCAGATCATGGCAATTAAACCATGTGGCCCTAATGTTCAAAATCATCAAAGAAGAGTGTATAAATCATGTAGGAAAAAGAATTCATACAGCTCTTCGTAATTTAGTTGCAGATTGCCGCAAGCAAAAGGTTATGCTTGGAGGACGTGGCCGTCTGACAGATGCAGCCATCCGAAAGCTTGGCATTTATTATTCCAGGGCTATCAGGCAACATGCTACTGCAGCTGATATAAAGAATTCTATTATGGCTAGCCTACATCATTGCTATTCATCTGATGATTATCCCCAGCATCAGTTTTGTCCTACTGGCCAAGACTCTTGGTGTTTCTATAAAGCAGCCTTATTTAGGAATGAGTATGTTTTTGGGCATCAAAAACGTATACATAAGCCCCTGGACAGACATTTGACACCAGTGTATGACGGGCTGACAAATCTGAAACTGTTGAGTCGCTGTGAAAGAAAGGGAACCCAAAACTCCAATGAGAGCCTTCATTCAGTTATTTGGAGTAAAGTGACAAAGCATATCTTCCATTCACGAAAGCACGTGGAATTCTGCCTTATAAGTGCAGTTGCTGAATTGAATGAAGGACCTGAGGCTACTATATTTTTCAAGAAAGTCCTGGTGCTGAACAGTGGGAAAGAGGCTTGTCGACTGGCAGGAGCAAGAAAGCGTAAACGTGCTCAGCTCTAAAACGGCAGAAAACTGCACTAAGAAAAGGAAAGAAATTAAGCACAAATCTCAACAGAAAGCCAGACAAGAAGCTGCAGAGGAAGCTGGAGATATGGCCGGTATTTTCTGAATGACAAGTAAGTTATTTTTTTTGCTGTAGCATTAGATAATTTCCCGTAGTATTGCTGCATTTCCGAGTTCTCTGTTTTCGCACTTAATGTTGTTTAATATGCCTAAGTCAGTGTCAAGTTTACAGTTATATAATTCTTTACAATATTCTGTCCACCTTCTCATTACAGCTGTTTTTTCATTGAGCAGAGCCCCTGTAATGAGAAGGTGGACAGAATATTGTAAAGAATTATATAACTGTAAACTTGACACTGACTTAGGCATATTAAACAACATTAAGTGCGAAAACAGAGAACTCGGAAATGCAGCAATACTACGGGAAGAAGTGGAAGAGGCTATATGTTCGATGAAAGGAGGGAAGTCACCGGGTGTGGATAATATACCAGCAGAGCTCTTGAAATATGGAGGACCAGATATAGTAAAAATCATGACAACAATTTGCCAGAAGATATGGAGTACAAAAAAATGGCCAAAAGAATGGACGCAGTCATTAGTAATACCGCTTCCAAAGAAAGGAAATCTAAAAATGTGCAAGAACTACAGAACCATTAGCCTTATTAGTCATCCAAGTAAGGTGATGTTAAGGATACTTTTGAACAGAATAAAACAGAAATCAGAAGAAATCTTGTCAGAGGAACAGGCTGGCTTTAGACCAAAAAGAAGTACCTCAGAACAAATCTTCAATATTAGATTACTGATCGAAAAACATCTCCAGCATCAACATGATTTATACCATAACTTCATCGATTTCACAAAAGCCTTCGATCGAGTCTGGCATGAAGGTTTATGGCAGATAATGAGAAAATTCAATTTTGATACCAACATCATAGATATCATTGAAGCACTATACAAGGACGCAAGCAGTGCTGTTTTTTGCAAGCAATGACATTGGAGAATTTTTCAAAACAACTGTAGGAGTTCGCCAGGGATGTATCCTGTCACCAGTGCTCTTTAACATTTATCTAGAACATATTATGCAGGAGGCTCTCTACGATTATAAATCAACCATATCGATTGGAGGCCGACCTCTGTGTAATCTACGTTTTGCTGATGATATTGATCTGATAGCTGGAACAGAATCAGAACTTCAAGACCTTACCTCTAGACTGGAGAAAGTAACAAGAACATATGGGATGGAAATTAATATAGAAAAAAAGCAAGATATTGGTGAATAGCCATAAAACATGTTCCGACCAACATTACGTTAAATGGGCAAACGTTAGAAGAAGTTAACACCTTTAAATATCTCGGGTCCACTATATGTAGTGATGGAAGATCAAATAAAGAAATCAAGACAAGACTTGAGATGGCCTCAGCTGCCATGACAAGGTTGAATGTGATCTGGAAAAGTAACATCAGTTTTCCTGTGAAGATCAAATTATACAAATCACTTGTATTATCTATTCTCTTGTATGGGTGTGAGGGCTGGACACTCACTGCAGATACGGAGCGAAGGATTCAGGCTTTCGAGCATAAATGTTATAGAAGAATTTTGCGCATTTGCTATAAAGAGCACAAAACAAATGTCTATGTTAGAGAGAAGATAAACACCTATGCAGGCCATCAAGAACCACTTTTGTCAATAGTGAAACGTCGAAAGCTTGCCTGGTTTGGGCATGTAACTCGTCATGACTCCCTTTCGAAAACGATCCTCCAGGGAACAGTCGAAGGTAAACGGAGAAGAGGAAGGCAACGAAAATCCTGGGCTGATAACATCAAAGAATGGGCAGGACACGGTTTCTCCACACTTGTACGCATTGCTGAGAATAGAGAGCAGTGGAGGACCCTGTCTGCTGATGCTTCCACCATGGCACCCCTACGACCCATGACGGGTTATGGGTTGAGATGAGATGAGATTAGATAATTATTTAATTATATTCTAATTTTATCGAATAATGTGATTTTATAAAATCTAATTTTCTCATCCTAATTTTCTTATAACTTCCAAACTTCTGAACTAATTGAAATGAGAAATGGCACATATATTATCCATAATCTTGTAAAACTTTTGTTTGATCGATTTTTAAGTATCTGATTAAACTTTTGATTTATTGCAAAAAGTAATGTAGAATTTAGCGAAATTTGTTAGTATTTTTAGATGTCTCAATTCAAAGCCCTACAACTTTTTTTATATTAAAGGTATCAAAAATCCAATCTGCCAAACCTTTTACAGTGTAATGATAAACGTTGTGTTTAAGTTTGGTATTCATAGCTTAATAAATAAAAAAGCCGTAGCAAATTGAAATAGAACAAAGAATCCAATATTGCTCAGCTCTAAAACGGCAGAAAACTGCACTAAGAAAAGAAAGGAAATTAGGCACAAATCTCAGCGGAAAGCCAGATAGGAAGCTGCAGAGGAAGCTGGCTATGCTGCCAGTATGTTATAAATGACAAGTAAGCAATTTTTAGAGGCAATATTACATAATTATTTAATTGTGGTCTATTTATGGAGAAAATGCGACGTTCTCAACTTCTATTTTGTTTATGTCCTGACTTTTAGCTGTTGGATGTTCATGAAACTGATGTCAAAACTAAGACCGATAACTGCCATTTGACCAGTAAGTTATTATGTTAAAAAAAAAGTGTATTCCAAGAAACAATAAAATAAAATACAGTTTAAAAAGACCAATCAACGGACGTTACAAAAGTCAGAAAAAATCTTTGCCCGCTATGAAATCATAGGTTGCCTTCCTTAACTCACGAGCAGAGTCAGGTACCCATTTACAGCCAGGTAGACTGGAGCGTGACGTTACCAAGTTTCGATCTTTGAACCAGATAACTGTACCACGAGAGGAAAGTGCTCTAACCGGGACACCTTCTCTCTCTGTGTCCTTCAGTTGCGTTTGTTTATTGCCATTTCTTCATCCATAGCTCTTGTAAATATGATTTTGTTACTCTAGAACCCAAAACCCACGCAGATAGACGAACTGCGTACAGTAGACTGGACTACCATTGTCAAATCCCATAGCGCTCCGGGTCAAACCAGTGAGAGAAATACCACTGGTCAGAGAGATATGGAGATCGGTGATTAAACGCGTCAGACACAAGTGGCGCCATTGATAACCCTTTCTGTGGATCTTTATTACAGGGCTAGTCTATCTTTCCTCTGTAATGTCCCCCTAACAAATATTCTAACGTGCAATTGAAAATCACAGTAGACAGCCTCGATTCAGACCGATGTCGGAAATAGTTGATGAGTCCTGATTAGAGGCTGGAACACACTCACTGTGTGATTATGGCCAGACGCTACAATTCTCCGTCCCTACAGCCCATTTAAGATCGGTGTTCAAATGGGATATCTGAAATGTTACCCAATATGGCTGTTATCTGAAAGGAATGATGGGTGGTGTGTGCTAGAGAAGATTCTTGTAGGTTTGTTGTATGTGGAACGAAAGACTGGTATGGGCTTCTGTTATGTGGAACGAAAGACTGGTGTGGGCTTCTGTTATGTGGAAAGAAAGACTGGTGTGGGCTTCTGTTATGTGGAAAGAAAGACTGGTGTGGGCTTCTGTTATGTGGAAAGAAAGACTGGTGTGGGCTTCTGTTACGTGGAAAGAAAGACTGATGTGGGCTTCTGTTATGTGGAAAGAAAGACTGGTGTGGGCTTCTGTTATGTGGAACGAAAGACGGGTGTGGGCTTCTGCTATGTGAAACGAAAGACTGGTGTGGGCTTCTGTTATGTGGAAAGAAAGACTGGTGTGGGCTTCTGTTATGTGGAAAGAAAGATTGCTGTGGGTTTGTGGATGACAGAAGATGCTCATGTGAACACAAAAATGTTTACGTTGGCAGAGGATAGTTATGTGAACAGTAGATGGTTACAGTAACAGAAAATGGCTCTGTGAAGATGGTTTTGTGAACAGTTGATGGTTGCGTGGACAGAAGATGGTTTTGTGAACAGTTGATGGTTGCGTGGACAGAAGATGGTTTTGTGGGCAGAAGATGGTTTTGTGAACAGTTGATGGTTGTGTGGACAGAAGATGGTTTTGTGAACAGTGGATAGTTGTGTGGACCGCAGGTAGCTGTCTAACAGAAAGGTCTGGATTATTATGAAATTGTCTGAACCTATCCGATCATGTGAAGAAGTAAATATCTTGCACAAAATAATGCTGATCGTGCTAAACAATTTAAAAATGTATTCCATAGAAAATGTGCACATTCTACTATCCATTATGACGTCATTGTATTACAGCAATGTTCTTAAAATTAACCAGTGATAACAAACACCAACCACTCAATCATTACATGTTGAAAATATCCCTTGCACACGATCATATGATTGTGAAGTGCTGATGAGCGAAGGGGCTGCTAATTAATGATTAAAGACAGTAATTTAGAAAAGCAAGTAGCTTAGTCAGTAGTGAGTAGTAATATAAGTAGGCATGGAGTGGTTATCTAGTTTGACTTGATATTTCTGTGTGAGCTTATCTACATATTAACTACCTTTCTTGTCCAACTAGGCCACGTGACTAAGAATACGTTTTTCCTTATTTTGAAACTCTTTTGTGTCGGACTGGTCTCATTGACATCACATCTCTAGTGTTGCCCAGCATTTTCTCACGCTAGTCAAGTTCTGAAACCGCCACACGCTCCAGCTTCTGTAGTGCTATATTTATGGATTAAGTACAGAATCTTCGGCTTAATCATTACTCTTCAGCTTTAGGTAGAGCATTGCCCTTCAACAAGTTGACACGTGCCTGTCCTGTACCATCCGTTAGGTGGAGCATTGACCTTCAACAAGTTGACACATGCCTGTCCTGTACCATCCGTTCAAGATCTTTCCATTTCTTCTTTATCCCTTTCCTGTCCGTCTCCAAATGTTTTTTTTACTTCCTGCTATTTCTCCTGGGGTATCAGAACACGGACTGCCTGTGCAATATTATCAATGTTTTTCCTAACCAAAGCCAAGGTCATTTCTGTACTTCTTATTCCACTATTATCTACCTTAATTACAGGAAACAGTGATTAGATGTTTTCACATCAGAAAAATTAGTTCAGTCATACACAGCGGACCAGAAGTACACAATTTGTTCATGACTTTTGAACTTCTATCTTCCATAAGATTCTGACATTTCAAATTTTTTTTCCTTACAGATAACACACATGCACAAAAGTATAGTTCAATCTTCTTGGCCAATCGCTCTCGTATAACCACGCCTAGTTCTATAAATACGTTAGAAGTCTGTCTCATGCTTCTCTCTCGACATAGCGATTATTACAAGACACACACAGGTGAGTCCTGCAACAAGAAGGCCAGTAGATGTAGTGGTCCTAAATTGTTTAAAAACTAAACAAGTGTAGATGGTTACAGAATCTTTAACGCTGTCTCAAGATTAAGGTCAAGCTAGCTCCATATCTGGTACTACCGTAGGGAAGTGATGTGTTAGAGATTGACATTTATGCTAGGTCTCAGCTTTATGAGGTGAGGGTGTCCAGTGCTAGGTCTCAGCTTTATGAGGTAGGGGTGTATAATGCTAGGTCTCAGCTTTATGAGGTGGGGTTTTCCAGGGCTAGGTCTCAGCTTTATGAGGTGGGGGTGTCCAGGGCTAGGTCTCAGCTTTATGAGGTGGGGGTGTCCAGTGCTAGGTCTCAGCTTTATGAGGTGGGGGTGTCCAGGGCTAGGTCTCAGCTTTATGAGGTGGGGGTGTCCAGTGCTAGGTCTCAGCTTTATGAGGTGGGGGTGTCCAGGGCTAGGTCTCAGCTTTATGAGGTGGGGGTGTCCAGTGCTAGGTCTCAGCTTTATGAGGTGGGGGTGTCCAGTGCTAGGTCTCAGCTTTATGAGGTGAGGGTGTCCAGTTTGATTCCTTCTTACATTTGGCTTCCCTAACTCAAAAGCAAAGGCAGGCATCCATTTTTACAAATATTTTGTCTGGAGCATGGCGCGATTGGTTTCGAATCCGGTCCCTTTGCCTCGAGAGAAAAGTGCTCTAACCCCTCTGCCAGTCGTACACTTTTCCTACACACACACACACACATACATGCACGAATCGAATTGAGAGGAGATATATACACACACACACACACAACACACACACACACACACACACACACACACAAACTCAGCACAGACACCACTGCGCAGTATGGCAGCGTCAGAAGTTGATGTCTGTCAGTACAATGACCATCTGTTGGAAGGAAGAGTTTGGACGAGTCACATCTCAAGTGTCACACTCACTACAGGATATTCCATTTTGAGTGAATTGATGTATTTCACACCAGTACCTCTACCAAACCAGTGCGCGCAAATACTTTTCTACTATGACACATGTGCGACCTCTATGGAGAAATGCAGATAGGTTGGTTTAGCCCAAACTGGGAAAACAAAGAGGCCAGTAGCCATTCAGGGGCGGAACAGTTCTGGAAGATTCTAGTCATTAGACTGCTGTTATCTCAATCATTACCCAAGAACGGGCACCCAATGAATGGGCTGCGATTTGCGCGAGAAAGTGAACGATGGCCATCGCCTCCGGGATTTACGGGGTGAACGTTGATTGCTCGGTCTCAGGGGGAAGGGATTTTGTGTGTGTGTGTGTGTGTGTGTGTGTGTGTGAAGGGGTGGGGTAGGGGTGGAGGCTGGGACAGACGTCATTAGAGAAAATACAAACGTTTCTATAATTAAATCTGGTCTAAAAGAAAGACAGAATTTCGAATTCAGTTTTGCCTGAACTTCAACAGACACTCTCTATTCTAAATATATCGAATTCATTTTTGTCTTATCTGGAACAAATACATTCTATTCTAAATATTTCCAATTCAGTTTCATGATGTATACGGTAAAAAAAAAGAAACAGAAAAATGCATTTGTCTCGAACAGCGACAGGTAAACCAGAAGCTGTGGGAATCCACTTTAGAACACAACTAAGGAACTACAGATAATCTGACGAGCGAAAATGTGGCTGGATAGTTGAAAACGACTTTTGCATTTTTTACACATGTTTAAATATAGATATAATTTTATTAAAATGTTAATATAATAAATATGTACACAATGATGTCATATTCATCCACCCCTTGCTCCACTTGGAGCCTGGGCTACCTCTGCTTTTGGTTCCTTGTGAGATAACGGGCATGAAGCAGTCACCAGCGCTTGGCGTGGTGGTTCATGGCTCTATCATTTTCATATGCTGAGGTTGCCAGCATCGTATGAACTTGTACAACCACCAGCGAGTTAAACATGTCAAATGTAAAGTATAAAATGATAAAATGTATGTTACAACTCGCCCCGTATCAGGTTATATTTTTCTACAGACGTCTGGCACAAGAAGACTTCCGAATAATGTCGGGCCACAAGTTTTGAGGCCGTCTCGCGGGTAGTAGAGTAATACTATAATGAAAATCCCACTATTATCCTGTTTATAGATTTCGAGGACTTCGTTTTTTCCAATATTATAAAGGCGAGTATTCTTGCTGGTTAATTTCAGAAGATCTTCAATACTTGGTCCAATCCTCTTTCTTAAAATCCTGCATTTCTTCGGTCTTGGCTAATCTGAAGGTGTCGTCGTGACTCAGTGGAACACAGTGCTGTAGTCTGAAAATGTGCTACATTTTATGGGACCTTTCGCGCACGCTCTCTCAGCTTTACATGCGATGAAAGTCGCCAATCAAACGTCGTCTAGTCATTATATTTTGGCTGGACCTAGCAAATTTACACGTTTGACTTCAATATATATCTTCTCCCCTCTTCTCTGTCACGACAACCAACAATTTCAAACTTCTCCCATATACGGTATTGACACCTCCACTTTTAGATGACTCGTGTCTGTAATTCATAACAAACCATTCAGTTTAATTTGTTATTATAAATGTTGACGAGTGCCCATCACCCGGTAGGTTATGTAACATTTCTGCCAGCAAATTCGTGTTTATCTTCCGATTTTCAATACAAGAAGTAGACTTGCCCAGCTGGGCACGCGAGAGAAATCTGCGCCTGTGTGTGTTTAAACATAGGCAAGGCAGATTCACCGGTCTGCTCCCAGCTGGGTTGTTCGCGTTATCTCTATCCAGGAGAGATCATGTGAAATAACAACGTGAAACCTGAGTCATGCGTTCATATCTTTCTTCTTCTTCCGTCCTTAGCCAACGACCGGCAAAGCAGTCAGTGGCCATTACGCCTAGTGGCGTCTTAAGGGCAACAGTGAATGGATTTTCTTTGCCGTTGTTCCCATCACGCCTAATGGCGTCTTTAGGGCAACGACAAATCAATCCTTTTGTCGTTGTTTCCGTAATCAAAGTGACTGGCAAACGGGTGATCAGCCCGTTGGAATGCGTTCATATAGTGAGAGAAAATGCGGGTATAAAGAATAAATGAAAAGCACAAGATAAAATAAAGACAGATAGAACACGATAAAGTGGTGAGCACGGCCGTTTTTTGGCAACCAGTTTGTGAATCCTTGGTCTAGAATGTTTGTTTGTTTGTTTTTTGTTATGGTGAAGTGCAGTTTTGTTTGCAGTTTGTCTTAATAGAGACCACGTCGATTTCCTGTTGCAGCTCTTTGTTTTATTTGTTAAGCGGTTTGATTAATACTTGATGTTCTCAACTT
Source organism: Oreohelix idahoensis (assembly GCA_024509875.1). Taxonomy (NCBI): domain Eukaryota; kingdom Metazoa; phylum Mollusca; class Gastropoda; order Stylommatophora; family Oreohelicidae; genus Oreohelix; species Oreohelix idahoensis. The sequence goes on from JAMPIV010002523.1 coordinate 76,647, forward strand.
TTTTATTTTCTTAGTCCCTGATGAAAACTGTGCGTTTGTAACGCAGGTCATGTCATTGTCTTTTGCCCTAGTATAATGTATATGATTAATTTTAATTTATCCCAACGTTCACCCCAAAGTTCACCCCATCATCACCCCATCGTTCACCCCACCATCATCCCATCGTTCATCCCATCGTTCACCCCATCGTCATCCCATCGCCACTTCATCCTCACCCCATCGTCACCCCATCGCCACCTAATCGTTACCCCATCCTCATTTCATCGTCACCCCATCGTTCACCCGTCGTCAACCCACCGTTATGTCATCGTCACTCCATCGTCATCTCATCGTCACCCATCGTCACCCCATCGTCATCTCATCGTCACCCCATCGTCACTTATCGTCACTTATCGTCACCCATCATCACCCCATCGTCACCCATCGTCACCCATCGCCACCCCATCGTCATCTCATCGTCACCCCATCGTCATCCTATCGTCACCCCATCGCAACCCCATCGTCAACCCATCGTCACTCCATCGTCATCTCATCGTCACCCCATCTTCAGCCCATCGTCATCTCATCGTCACCCCATCGTCATGTCATCGTCACCCCATCGTCATCTCATCGTCACCCCATCGTCATCGCATCGTGACTCATCATCAGCTCATCGTCACCCTACTGTCACCCCATCGTTCATCCCATCGTCACCCAATCATCAGCCCATCGTCACACCATGGTCACCCGTGCGTCATCTCATCGTCATCCTAACATCACCCCTTTCGCACTCCATCGTCACCCCATCGTCATCTTACGTCATCCCATCGTCACACCATTGTCACACCATCGTCAACCCATCGTCACACCATCGTCATCCCATCGTCAACCCATCGTCACACCATTGTCACACCATTGTCACACCATCGTCACACCATCGTCATCCCATCGTCATCTCTTCGTCATCTTACGTCATCTCATCGTCATCTTACGTCATCCCATCGTCACACCATCGTCATCCCATCGTCATCTCATCGTCATCCCACCATCATCCCATCGTCACACCATCGTCATCCAATCGTCAACCCATCGTCACCCCATCGTCATCTTTCGTCACCCCATCGTCCTGATGTAGAAGAAAGAAAATAAAAGTCTAAGATAAGGATTTTCATGATCCGCTTTGAGTTGGTCAGAAATGGCTATTTGTTATAAAGCCTCTACCACCCCCGCAATCTTCAGTCATAAGTGTCATTGTCAAGGTCGTGTAAACTATAATGTGAGAGCGCGCGGGGTGAAGTTTATAATGCTTGAGTGAGATGTGTGACGTACGTAGACATGTCAGGGTTAACCAGAGATTTACATTGCCTGTCAATTATGACTTGTCATATTCTTTTATTACGTCTGGAAATGAAACCTATTTCAAGTACCACGTGATTATCTCGATAATTATTCATTGCATAGATAGGCACTTATATATTAATATAGAGCCGACACATGGATCCACGCAGAGCCAAGGCAAGTAAACGAGTAGGCGGGAATGTCAGCGAGGGGCGCTAACCAGCGTTGCCACTCCTAGGTGGACTCCTCTGGGTTTTTTTTTTGGTCCCGTCTAGTGTCATTTTCCTTCATTAATTGAAGAAAACCATCCAAATTTCGCCCATAATCGGTCAAAATCAGCAAAAGTCGCCCAAATATTGTTAAAAGTAGCCCAAAAATCGCCCAAAATAACCCAAGTCGCTGATATCTAGGTTTTTTTCTTCATCAAAATTCAGAGTGGCAACACTGGCGCTAACAATAAAGGGGAGCAGACAAGATGGCAGCCTGTATTTGGGATGGAGAGATACATGTTGCCCCTGGCAACACAAATGTCTTGCTACGGTTCCGGATCCATGCAAAACAAACAATACTAAAACAGCATTTTAGATCACATGACATCGGTCGCCGTTTGACATCGAAGGATGGTTGAAGTTTACTGTTTTTGAGATGTTTTTTTTTTCATTGCATCTAACTATCTCAGAGTTTTTGTTGTCGCTGTTTCTTTTGCAATTCAGTCACAGAAAATACACATTTTTTTATCTTTTGCTCACAGTCGAAGAGGAGAAAGAGAGAGAGAGAGAGAGAGAGAGAGAGAGAGAGAGAGAGAGAGAGAGAGAGAGAGAGAGAGAGAGGTCTGTGTTATGAAAAGGTTGACTTGTCCTGATACTGGAAAATTTAAACCAATCGTCAATCAACATTTACAAGTAAATGGCAGAAATAAACATGTTTGACCATCCCTTTTACAAACACAAATGACAAGGTAACGAGCGTATTTGGTACCCTGGACGTGCACAAACATACGCGAATAGACTCGAACAAAATGAATAGAAAGACATTACACAACTGAGTCGATTGAGATTTTCAATTTCGATTCCTCTGGACACAGCTTTGCGCTGGCTGGACTCTTATTAACAAATGCGAGTTTCCAGGTAGCTCACAGGTGTAAATAAGAGTCCAGTGAGCTTACTGGAATCTTACAACTTTGCATGCACTAGACTTAAACAACTGTGAGGAAACTGGAATCTTACAACTTTGCATGCACTAGACTTAAACAACTGTGAGGAAACTGGAATCTTACAACTTTGCATGCACTAGACTTAAA
>JAMPIV010002524.1:0-171609 GCA_024509875.1 Oreohelix idahoensis
ATCATCCATGAAATTTGTGATGCATGGATTATTCAGAGGATTGTGACAACTTGCCCAATCTTCTCTTCATTTTTTTATTATTTACGGACATCGTTTTTTTTCTCATCCTCAATGCATGATCGCAAAGTCCCGGGAATTGTCACTGGCGGAAATTCTCCTAGCATTCAGTATTTCTCCTCGCTATTTTTAGATACGACGTCATTGTTGACCAATGACCTCGGTAGCTAGGAACCTGTTTTAATTTAAGACTGCTTAAGCTGATAAAACCAGTTTATGCCACTTTAGGAAGACCCCACGTGACTTTTAACGCTATTGATTGGAGCGTTTATTTGACGCTAATGTCACATGATGCACGCTATGGATCACGTGTCCAAGCGGAAATGACCCGCTAAAAGGCGGCAAAGCCAGCATTTTTCACTTACGCCCCAGGAACCCTCAAGAAAGCTAGGTCTAAGCCAGATCGGCGAATTCTCGCATTAAAAGCACTGAAGCCACGTGTCTAATTGCGGGTTAGCGTCCATCTTTGAGTAGTCTATGGTGGAGCCTTGCACGACAGTCCAATCTCAGCGCAGAATACGGAGTCGAGCACAGAGAAGGCAAATCCGAACCATTCAAGACCTACCGGGGCAACGTCAGGAGACCGGAGAACTAACCACACTTCACTATCAGCCGGGGGCTGAAAAGCTAAGTCCACGACAAAGGAAACTCACCTAATCAATGCCACAAAGTTTAGTCATCCATGATGAAAAACACGTGAAGTGTGAGACACATAATACATACAGCAGACACTAATTCCATCGACAATACTATCATTCACCATCTATTCACTTTATTGCAATAAACCAATTGGGTGTATATACTGTACCCCACGCTTTGTTCCTTCCATTAGATGTTGAATATTGTCTATGTTTATCTTCCTTTATAAGGGAGGGGGGGCTCGTAAAATATAATATAATTTAAAGAATAATAATAATAGATAACTGAGAAGGGGACGACGGTAGCGAGAGACCAAATATCTCCTTACAATCTTTTCCAGACCTGTCGAGTTAGGAGAATTTACCCTCTTCGTCACCCTTCGGAAGTGGGAAAACCCAGCAGGGATTCCTTGAGCCAAATCTTCCACATCAGATCTATTATTTCCTCTAAATAATTCTCTTATCCTTTAAACGCTACGTGACACTGGTGTCTCGGTCCGGGATTTGAACTTATGTATTTTATCATACCTCTGGGATAGTATCATCCATTCAGTCATTACAGTATACCATTTTAACACATGTATTTTCACACAGTGAGCTCTAGAAAGACAGAAAACATTTTTTCTAGAAATTCAGGCATTGATTGGTGAATCCCTTTATATATGTTGTGTTTAATTAAGTTAGTTCTTGATTTTGTATTTCATTGAATTACAGACCTTAAGTCTCCATAACTGTAGTAATTTCATTCTACAGCAGTCGGATAAATAATTAGTATTTACTTGTTGCTAGAAATACTATTGGAAGGTAGCACTAGCTTACTCAGTGTGGACTTTAACTGCAAAAGATGGCTGAAATAGTTAAGCTTAAGGCAGCACTAGGGGAGGCCGGTCGAGATCTAGGTTATAGTGGGGTGGACCTTGCAAATTATGTCAGTGTCGAGACTGATAAGTATTACGCTCGAGAAACAGCGAAAGCTGAAAGAGAAGAGCGAATAAAGTTAGCAGAAATAGATGAGAGGATAAAAGCTGTAGACGCTAGAGAAAGAAGCGAGAGAGATGAACGCGAGCATGCATTGAAGATGAAGCAGTTAGAGATGCAGGGACAAGCTCAAAGAGTTGAACCAGTAGCCGGTGCGACCGCATCTACCTCCTCAGGCAACCTATCGCCACGGTCAGATGATATGCCTTCCTTGCACGCAGGGGGCACCGGACCTTTGCCATCCTCACTCATGTCAACTTTGGGACCTTTGACGTTTCCATTTGAAGCTTTCTCGGAACAAGCCGACTCGATCGATAGGTATCTCGACAAATTTGAGAAGTTTGCCACCACGTTTGGTTTGGAGAAGAGCAAATGGAACCTGAAACTGTCGCAAGGGCTTAGAGGAACTGCTTATGACGTGTATAGCAAGCTTCCTCCAGGTTTACAGGATGACTACGACTCTTTGAAAAAGGCACTATTGGTTCGTTATGAGCTACATGCTGACGCCTATAGGAAGAGGTTCCGTAACTCTAGGAGGGAAGTCGGAGAGAACTTTGCTCAGTTTGCTGCGAGACTGGATTCCTACGTGGAGAAGTGGGGTGCCCTAGGGAATTTTACTCATGATTGGGAAGGCCTGAAGGAAATGGTCATGATCGAACAACTGAAGGACACCATGACTTCCGACATGAGAAGATTCCTGACAGAGAATGGGGCCAGCACTTTAGAATCCATAGTCCAGTTAGCGGAACGATATCAGGCAGCACTATCAGAGAATCCACCACCCAGACGGAAACAACCAGATTACGTACCTAGACAGACAGCTCAGTCACACATGGACCCCCAAGTGAAACCACCGTATACTAACTTCAAAAAGCATGACAAGCCAGACTACAAGACTACTCAGAGATCTAATTTCCAGCAGCAGAGGCAAGGGGAAAAATGGTGTAAGCACTGTAGAACCATCACCCACAATACGCAGGAGTGCAACCGGAAAAACCCACCTCATCATGCTGCCTGCTTACGTAAAAGTGCCGCAAGGGGAAATGGACCGGAAGAACCTCTGGACAAACCCCGACATCCCCCGGTCGTTGAGACAGTCCTCGTAAATGACCAAGAGGTGACCTGCCTTTATGATACAGGCCTTGCATTCGACGCAGTTGTCTGTGCATCCCTAGTCAAGCCTGACCAGATGACAGAAGACACTATAGAAATACAAGGACCTACTAAAAGTGCAGCACCTATGCGTTTGGCCATAGCCAAGATTAAGGTCAAATCAAAATATGTGACTGGGGAAATCCGTGCAGCGATCTTGGACGACCCTATTTATCCCTTGATCTTAGGGTGTAGGTATGTGTTCTTGGGAGAACCCATTCACCCTCTGGTTGTGGCGGCTGTCACCACTAGAGGACAGGCCAAACGGAATACGGAGTTGGAATCCCCACCCAACATCCTTCCTGAGGAATTAAAAAAGGCACAAACGGAGGATCAATCTCTAGCACCCTGCTACAAAAAACTACCGAGAGCGCACACTCCTCTCCAAAAGGGAGACTTCTACAAGAAAAATGGGCTGTTGCATCGGAAAGCAGGAAATGGAGGACAGGAACATGGGCAACTTGTGGTTCCATCAGCATACCGAGCCCAGGTCCTAGAAATGGGCCATGCCCTTCCGTTTAGTGGCCACATGGGCATAAGTGCCACGATTCAGCGTATTTCATGTCATTATTATTGGCCAGGTATCAACGCCGATATCCAGAGATATGTGAAATCATGCCCGCAGTGCCAGAGGACAGCGCCGAAACACTGGACGGCCCCAGCCACTCTGGGAGAAATGCCAATCTTGGGCACACCCTTCGAACGAGTAGCGGTGGATATTGTGGGTCCACTTACTCGTAGCAAAAAGAGAAACAGTTATATACTCACGTTAGTGGATTGTTGCTCCATGTGGGCAGAGGCAATTGCTATGCCCGCCTGTGATTCTAAGCATGTTGCTGAGGCTCTGCTCACCATATTTACTCGGCTAGGGTTTCCGTCACAGATCCTGACAGATAATGGTTCCCAATTCCGAGGAAAACTCACCGAGGAAGTGTTTAGGATATTTCAGGCCCGACATATCCACACCTCTCCCTACCACCCCCAGGCAAATGGCCAGGTGGAGCGGTTTAACGGGACCCTTATTTCCATCCTTCGGAAACTTGCGCAGGAAAAACCAGAGAGCTGGGATCAATACTTACCCGCAGCACTATTTGCTTACCGCGAAGTACCCCACAATTCTACTGGGATGCCTCCTGCCACATTGCTGTTTGGTAGACCTATAAAAGGACCTTTAGAGGCACTGTTACGTACTTGGACAGATGATAAAGCTGATGAGACGGTCACCTCTGCATCCCAATACGTGAAGGAGTTGACCCAACGCCTTAAAACAGGATGGGAACTGGCAAAGGAAAATGTACGCCGTGCCCGTCGTAAACATGCGCGTTACTACAACCGCACTGCGAAGGATAGGGAGCTAGAAGTAGGAGAACAGGTATTATTACTCCTGCCCAGTAGCAATAATAAATTGCAAATCGGGTGGAGAGGTCCATATAAAATTGTTGAGAAAATGTCGCGCACCAATTACAAGATTGCCATAAAGGGGAAGCAGAAAATTTACCACATAAACCTGCTGAAGCGATATTATGAAAGACCAGGTGCAGAACCAGCACATTTCCTGACACTGGCTATTGCGACGGAAACTGAGGCAGAACCCCTGACCTCCTGTGAATACCCTCTTCGTCAGTGCGAAACTCATCAAGATGTTCAGATTAGTTCAACTTTAACGGAGGATCAGCAGGCACGGGTTCAACAGTTGTTGAGAAAACACACTAGTACACTCACGGATAAACCTGGCATGACCAACCTGATAGAATTTGATATGAAGCTAACAGACCTCGCCCCGGTACGAGTTAAGAACTATCCTGTTCCTTATGCTAAAGCAAAGGCATTGAGTGAGGAAATCGAGTACCTGCTTAAGGAAAATATTATCTCAAAATCAGAGTCGCCTTATAGTGCGAGTGTAGTGTTGCTTAGAAAATCCACAGGAGAACATCGCCTCTGCATAGACTACCGAAGGCTCAACGCTGTAACGGAATTTCAAGCGGAGCCCTTACCGGATCAGAATCAGCTTTTCACCAAGCTGAGTAGAGCACGATACTTTTCGAAGATAGACCTTAGCAAAGGGTACTACCAGATCCCGGTAAAAGAGGAAATTCGACATATGTTAGCATTTAGTACTTCTGAAGGCCATTACGAGTTTAATGTATTGCCATTTGGGCTAAGCAACGCCCCAAGCGTCTTTACTCGTATGATGAGGAAGCTACTGGAACCCCTGAACCACCCTGGGATAAGTAATTTCATGGACGACATACTTATTGCCACGAACACCTTTGAGGAGCACCTGGACGCAGTTTCCCTACTCTTCGAAAGACTTAGAGAAACAGGACTCACCGCTCGCCCTACAAAATGTCAAATTGCCTGCGAGCAACTAGAATTCCTGGGACACACTATCTCGCATGGATGCATGTTCCCAGATGCGCGTAATATTGAGAAGTTACAGCGGGCCCCACGACCCCAGACTAAAAAGGATGTAAGGTCATTTGTGTCTCTATGTGGCTTCTACCAGAGATATATTAAAGATTTTAATACCCTGAGTGCGCCATTGACCGCATTAACCAAGAATGGGAACCCGGACAAAGTAACCTGGACAGCGGAGTGCGAAAATGCCTACACGCTGCTGAAGGAGAAACTCACAGCTAGGCCAATTCTGCGACTGCCTGACTTAACTCTGAACTTTACGCTGCGAACAGATGCTAGCAATATAGGGATAGGAGCCACTCTCCTGCAGCCTAGTGATAGACCTTCTGCAACTCTATTCCCCATCGCATATGCTAGTAGGAAATTGAACCCTGCTGAACAGAACTACTCTACCATCGAACGAGAATGTCTGTCGCTAATATGGGCTGTGCAGAAGTTTCAACCATATTTATACGGGAAAAAGTTCACGGTGCAGTGTGATCACCAACCGTTGATATTTCTTGCAGCGTCGAAGAACCTTAATGCCCGGCTTATGAGATGGTCACTCCTGTTGCAGCCATATTCCTTTCACATAGAATACATACCTGGGAAGAACAACGTAGGGGCAGATTTTTTGAGCAGACATCCGGACGCAACCGAGGAGATATGAGAAACTGGAAAAGAAGAGGAAGACAGGACAAGAGGAGTTGGACGGAACGTCAAACTTGAGGAGGGGCTTGTGTGACAACTTGCCCAATCTTCTCTTCATTTTTTTTATTATTTACGGACATCGTTTTTTTTCTCATCCTCAATGCATGATCGCAAAGTCCCGGGAATTGTCACTGGCGGAAATTCTCCTAGCATTCAGTATTTTCTCCTCGCTATTTTTAGATACGACGTCATTGTTGACCAATGACCTCGGTAGCTAGGAACCTGTTTTAATTTAAGACTGCTTAAGCTGATAAAACCAGTTTATGCCACTTTAGGAAGACCCCACGTGACTTTTAACGCTATTGATTGGAGCGTTTATTTGACGCTAATGTCACATGATGCACGCTATGGATCACGTGTCCAAGCGGAAATGTCCCGCTAAAAGTGCGCCAAACACGGGCAATCTTCACTTGCCCGGAACCCTTGAGACAGCTAGGTCTAACCCAATTATCGGCGAATTCTCGCATTAAAAGCACTGAAGCCACGTGTCTAATTGCGGGTTAGCGTCCATCTTTGAGTAGTCTATGGTGGAGCCTTGCACGACAGTCCAATCTCAGCGCAGAATACGGAGTCGAGCACAGAGAAGGCAAATCCGAACCATTCAAGACCTACCGGGGCAACGTCAGGAGACCGGAGAACTAACCACACTTCACTATCAGCCGGGGGCTGAAAAGCTAAGTCCACGACAAAGGAAACTCACCTAATCAATGCCACAAAGTTTAGTCATCCATGATGAAAAACACGTGAATTGTGAGACACATAATACATACAGCAGACACTAATTCCATCGACAATACTATCATTCACCATCTATTCACTTTATTGCAATAAACCAATTGGGTGTATATACTGTACCCCACGCTTTGTTCCTTCCATTAGATGTTGAATATTGTCTATGTTTATCTTCCTTTATAAGGGAGGGGGGGCTCGTAAAATATAATATAATTTAAAGAATAATAATAATAGATAACTGAGAAGGGGACGACGGTAGCGAGAGACCAAATATCTCCTTACAATCTTTTCCAGACCTGTCGAGTTAGGAGAATTTACCCTCTTCGTCACCCTTCGGAAGTGGGAAAACCCAGCAGGGATTCCTTGAGCCAAATCTTCCACATCAGATCTATTATTTCCTCTAAATAATTCTCTTATCCTTTAAACGCTACGTGACAGTTACCTCCAAAAGTAACGCATTTCAGCGACTTTCCTGTAAATGATGATTTATCTAGCAACAATTTCCGTATCCCAACAATCGTACATCCCGTGTCACGAAGAATGGTGGCGGATCTGTCACCTATAAAACCTTTGTGTAATGTAAGGCAACCAATAAAATCGCAGACAGACATCGCTGGTAAAATATGGTCACACAAAAGTCTAGTTTTAGCACCTGGCTCATAAAGTGTATTACACTCAGTGCAATGCATGCATTAGCCTGTTCAACATGGCTATCGTGACTACAAAGTGGGGTACAGACGTTAGCATGGTCTGCTTTCCCTTTTGCCAGTTTACAATCATTTTTGTGATCAGGTTTGTGATTGCATTGTTTGCCGTGCTTATTGTTTACTTCATTTATATGACACCTACCATTTCCATTGAAGCGTTCACCTGAAGTTCTTCTATAGTCTCTGTGATGTCTATCATCACTGCTATTACCATAGTGTTGTCCACGACCTCGGTTAGAGTAATTAGCATATCTATACCCACCGAAGTGAGATGGTGACTGACGGAGAGGAAAATTGTACTGTCCTTGAAAGGAAGATCAATAATCACTCCTATATCTGCCCTCTGCACTCCTTGGGCGAGAATGGTGGTCACCTACTCCTCCGTCGTGGTACGAAACCCATACAGGTAATGCATTATCAAAGAAAACCTTACGCATTTCCTTGTTTGGATGTGCAGACATGTAGCTTCTCCCTAATTCTTGACATTCATTGATAGATTTTGGCTTTCTCTCCTGCAAAAAACTAACAAAATCTGCACCACAGGTAGATAAAACTTTATCCCTGAGCATTAGGTCAAATAATTCATCAAAAGATTTATTGATACCCGATAAATCTATCCAGCGACCCAAGTAAAATTTAATAGAAGAGATGAACTCTCCAAAATCTGCATTCTTGGACGGAACTGCAGAGTGAAATCTGGATCGAAAACTCTCCTCAGTGAGCTGAAATTTTGCCATCAAAGTATTGGCAACAATATCGAAATCAGATCGACTTGTTTCATCAATTGACATGAAACAACGCATTGCTTCCCCTGTGAGCTAATCTGAAAAGATAATCGGCCACCTATCTTTTGGGATCTTCAAATCCATAGCCCTCATTTTAACCCTCATAATAAACAAGTCCATACAGTCCCGTTTATCATCAAAATTTGGTAATTTAATTTTTGGATAATTAAAATTATTACCCTGAGAACCTTGTGGATTAGCACCAGTATGTTGGGCATTAATCTTTGCAATCTCAATCTCTTTTTCTTTTTCAGCCTGTAATTTCAATGACTGAAGTTCTATAGCATTTCTGTTTGCTTGATCCAACTGAAGAAGTTCCAACTTACGTAGTTCCATTTTCTGCCGTTCTAGTTCTCTAGATGCTTCTTGATCTCTTCGAACCAATTATTGTTGAACTAATTTCTTCTCTTCAAGTTCCATTTCCTGTTTCTTTGCGGCTTCTTGTTGAGCCAATTTCTTCTCTTCCAATTCCTTTAATTCTTTTGATTGAGCAAGTCTTTTCTCTTCCAATTCCCTTGCTTGATCAAGCTCCTGCTTCTTTAAATCTCATTGCTCCTTCCGTTCCATACGTTCCAAATAGTCATGATAATTTTTGTCAGCATATGATTCCAATTCAACTCCAGATTTGCCTAAACGCAAACCCATCTCAATAAATTCTGATAATGACGACATCTTGTGTTGTAATTCGAATCACCAAGTGTCAAAACTCCTCTTAATCTCAATTAATTAATTACAATAAATTATGTTGTTGACTGAATTTATACCTTATGAAGGAATGAACATACCAAGAATGGTACAAGTCAATGATGATGATAATAAAGTGACATGTCGAATTACAGCACGTTACTCGACAACTATAACGGGCATAAAAGAAACAAATACATGTTGACAAGCAAATACAACTTAGAATAATTACTTGTAAAACAAACAAGACAGAAGAACGCACAAAAACAGCAAATCGTCAAATTTCACATTAAGACAAGAGTGATAGGAAAACAGCTGTGCAGACACGTGACCCACTTACGTAAATTAGTGAATGAAAAAATATATAACGTAGACTGGACGGAACAATCTATACAAATACTGATGTCTGTTATGCAATCAAAGACTAAAATTCCACTGCTATTTTCTTTGACTGAACAACCAACAATACCCTAATAGGACATCGTCATTTGCAAAATTTCTGAAGAAAATTTACAAATAGCGAGCATTTACTTTATACATATAGACATGCAGATGAAATAACAAGTAGGACTAGATGTTGACTGGCAAAAGTTTCTGAAATGGTCAAATACTGTCACGCATTAGACAAATCTTAACTCTACTTATCTTTCTTGTTGAACTCAGAACCTCTCCAGATACGGAATCAGTGTGTTTGTGCCACACCTCGACTTCAGGAATTCATAAATGGACGAAACCATCTCTTGACTCCCATTTCAGCCAACGGTTGTTTGCAAGTTTTCCGGCTTTGATGACGTCATCGAGTAAAATTTGCCAGATTGTCCTTTATCGTTCAACATCGAAAATTGCGTGCTTTGCCAGTATTAAAATCTTGAATGTAGAGTTGTAAAGTTCGAACCGAATCAATTTGATGTTGCAGTGTTGAATCTTGACAGTCCTCAAGGTCAGGTCAACGATCTTTGATGCATCATCAAAGAGTAGCCGTTACATGGCATCTTCCATCGTGAAATTACAGTGAATGTACAGTCTTTTCTTTTGACGAATTATGATCGTACAGTTCTTAAAATATCCAAAGTCCTGCGTACAAGTTCCGTGCAGTAGTCCAGCTTCAGTTGATTTCAGATTCGTAATATGAAAAAAAATTCGTTTCTTGCTGTCCCAAGTAGACCTACCTGCCAGTTATCATACAGGCTTCCAGCTATTTGACAGGACGTAAGTTATTTCAGTTATCGGACGACAGCTCCCAGTTATTTGACAGGACTGAGCCCCCAGTTATTCCTCTCCTGTTAAGGGATGGAGAAATTGCCCGAATTCTTTTGTTGTCTAGGGTCTATTTGTGTTATTGAAGAAGTGAGAATTCATTCATCTTGCTTTGGTTTATATTGTTGAATATTCTGGCAACCACCCGTCTTTTATACACCTTTCCATATCAACATCTCAAGTACTGCATGAAGTTAATAACGGTGTAAATTAACCTTGAGAGATTGAATAAACTACTGGGCTTGGACGATTTGGCAACAGTTTAATAACGAGTAAGTACACACTAACAAGGTCACAATTACGAACATGGCATGTATGCTCCCTCTCTGTGTTACAGTCTTGCTTAAATCTGATTCGACTTTCTAAACATGTCACTCGACTTCTCCCTTCCACATATCTTGATAATCTTATTTATTAATCACTATTTCCAGCGGGGTATTTAGCGTCCTGTTCAAAAGTTCAATATAATTTTCCCATCAACATTGGGGGAATTTAAGCGTCCCAGTAGCTCAATTATCCACAAATCAAATCCACATCAATCCATAAGCTTCGGGGTATGTCGCTTCCCGGTATGACAATTCTACTAATTTTATTCTTATGTCTTCGGGGAATGATACCTCCCGGAATAACAACTGTTCAATTATATTTGTTCATATAATTTTAATTTAACATCCTTCTTTGTCTTGGGAGTTATAGTCCCGTATCGACTTTACTTATAATCCTAGCATTTTCTCATGCCTTCCATTTAAGCGTATAGCTTACCCTTTTTTCCTCAGAAATATTTATTGAATACACAAATATACTGGCTGATACACAAGCCATTTTAGACACACATCTTGACGCTATGACGTCACATATCAATCTGTCTACATCATACCTCGATACTCATCTCACAGCGACCGCTTTCATGTATTTCTTGCGTTCAATTGAGGTACAACATGGTGTGACAAAACCTGGAACTAATAATAAGTTGCCCTGATAAAAATCGCACCATGAAGCAGCCTCAAAAGGGACAAACTTCGATATTAACCCTAGATGAAAATGAGCTTAATAAATGCGCGGATACAATGTTACTTGAGGATATGTGACACCACACCTTGTATATAAACCTTCAGATATAATCATTACTGATTCACACCTGTATAGCTTCTCTCCTGTATGACTTCTTTTATGTATGTTTATATAACAACATTGAGTAAATTCTAAACCACATACCACATTTATAATGTGTCTCTCCAGTACGTATTCTTTTGTGTTGCCTCAGACACTGCCTGTGTGTGAAGAATGTACCACAACATTACATTTGTAAGGCAGATCTCAATTATGTATTCTTTTGTGTGTTTTTAAATGACAGGATCTAGCAAACCCAGCACCACAAACATCACATTTGTGTGGTCTCTCTCCGGTATGTATTCTTTTGTGTCTTTTTACAGTATAAGAATTAGCAAACCCAGCATCACAAACATCACATTTGTGTGGTCTCTCTCCAGTATGTATTCTTTTGTGTCTTTTTAAATAAGAGGAACGACCAAACCCAGCACCACAAACATCACATTTGTATGGCCTTTCTCCAGTATGTATCCTTTCATGAATTTTTAAACTAACTGACTGAGTAAACCCAGCACCACAAACACTACATGTGTATGGTCTCTCTCCAGTATGTATCCTTCTGTGGGTTTTTAAATCAGAGGAACTAGCAAACCCAGCACCACAAATATCACATTTGTATGGCCTCTCTCCAGTATGTATCCTTTTGTGAATTTTTAAACCAGCTGATAGAGCAAACCCAGAACCACAAACATCACATTTGTGTAATCTCTCTCCAGTATGTCTCCGTTTATATTTTTTAACACTACTGCAGTCAACAAACCCAACATCACAAACATCATGTTTGTATGACATCTCTCCATTATGTATCCTTTGGTGTTTTTTTAAACTACTGCAATTAACAAATCCAACACCACAAACATCACACTGGTATGGTCTTTCTCCAGTATGTATCCTTTTGTGACTTATTAAATCATTGGATTGAGCAAATCCAGCACCACATACATCACATTTGTATGGTCTCTCTCCAGTGTGTATCCTTTTGTGTCTTTTTAAAGAACAAGAGTCAGCAAAATCAACACCACACACATCACATTTGCAAGGCTTCTCTCCAGTATGTACCATTTTGTGTCTTTTTAGAGTACTGCATCTAGCAAATCCTGCACTACAGAAATCACACTTGTATGGCTTGTCTCCAGTATGTTTTCTTTTGTGCGTTTTTAAATGACTGCACCAAGTAAATCCTACACCACAAACATCACATTTGTAAGGCTTCTCTCCAGTATGTATTCTTTTATGTCCTTTCAGACCACTCTGCTGAGTAAACCCAACACCACAAACATCACATTTGTAAGGTTTCCCAACAGTGTCTATCTCCTTGTGTTTTAATGAGATGTCAACATTATTTAACAATTCACAACTTTGATCAGTCTCACATAGTTTAGTATTTACCTCTGACTTGAACATTTTATTTGACTCTTTGCCACAGTTTTCACTTTGTAATGTCACCAGAAAATCATTCTGAGTCTTACAAACATCTGCTGTCCTGTCTTGATGGTCAGTGGAGTTTACAGATGTTTTATCTTCAGTTATTCTTGACTCTGTATTATTGTCTCTTGTCATTTCTGTAACACTGATATCACCTTCCATGTTTACCATTTTATTTTCTCTGTTACTCTCATCTTCAGGTAACAGATCTGAAAGGTCATCATGTTTCCCAAGTTCCAAGTGTTTGTTACCACACACCATCTTCTCCTGTACTTGAAAATGTTTAAGTCTGCAGAAGGGAAGATAACTCTGGCAACATGTGTGTACTTCTGAAATATAAAAATAATGAGGAAATGAAAATAGGTCATAAGAAAGAAAATATCTAAAGAAAAAAAAACAAAAAATGTAAAGGATACAAATAACAAACAATGCTACACTATGTTATGGTTTTCTGAAGTATTTAAAATCCACCTACTTTTATAACACCTCACCATCAGTAGAACATTGTCAGTGTGAGATATTCAGATACTACCATCAATGTATAATCTGTCTGACTCTATGGTTTGTAAATGTGAAGGTGAAGGTAGTCTCACATTAGATACTACCATAGTGGAGTGATGTGCTACAGTCTTCACTTCACTGTGTCTCAGCTTTAAGAGGTAAATTCATAGGTTTCTTTCTTTCCTTAACTCAAGGACATATGAGTAGATAGTTATTCATTTACAGACAGTGGGTATGACATGTTGGTGTTGCTGGTAGTGGATTTTCCTCCTTGGTTCACCCTAGGCCTAGTGAATTCATTTTTGTCATGAAAGGAGTGACCATTGCGGTGTCAGTCTCTTGGCCTAGCAAAACCTCCCATACCCTAAGATTGTTGTGCGTGGTTAGGGGCCACACCCTCCTCGAGGTAGTCCTGGTAACTGAGGGTGCGAACCCCCAGGCTAAGCACAATGGATCTAGAGGAGCAAACCTTAATAATAAAACTGGATCACTACACCACACGCCCTCTGTGGGTAGGAAGGTGCCAGATGGATACTGAACAAGTTTGTACTACTTCCTGAAGACTGGAACCAGTGAGAACAAGTATGTACTACTTCCTGAAGACTGGAACCAGTGGGAACAAGTATGTACTACTTCCTGAAGACTGGAACCAGTGGGAACAAGTATGTACTACTTCCTGAAGACTGGAACCAGTGGGAACAAGTATGTACTATTTCCTGAAGAGTGGAACCAGTGGGAACAAGTATGTACTACTTCCTGAAGACTGCAACCAGTGGGAACAAGTATGTACTACTTCCTGAAGACTGGAACCAGTGGGAACAAGTATGAACTACTTCCTGGAGACTAAAACGAGTGGGAACAAGTGTGGTGGGTTTTGATGTTAAAAAGTTAAGTATTAATTGTCTACAGATGTGAGGTCAGCTATGCAAGTCCCTGAGTCTAATTGTTGATGAAGTTGTTCTCAGGGTACCTGTCTGCTACTACCCAATGACCTCAATCTGCTATACATTTTGAACCTAATTATATGTTTTGGTGTCTGCATGTTATCTGGCTAAGTGTCTAGGGTAAAATGCAATGTAATGTTAATAAAATGACAACAACTACACCTATAACTTAATGAACAAGTAATTAAACAAGTCGCTGAGTAAATTTTGAATGAAAATCTTTTTTACAATTTATTTTGCCTGTGTCTCAATGGCTGGGATACAGGACTGTTGAAAACTCAAAAGATAATGCAATTTATTTACATCAAAGTAATTTAAAACAACAACTGTGTCTGTTATTATTAATATAAATTGTTCCTGACTGGAAGTGTTCTGAAGAAGCAATAACTCCTATGAATGGACACGCTTCAGAGGAACAACTTGTATCATCATGTCAAGAAAACTGATTGATATATTAATGATGGAGAGTATGGTTAAATGAACTAACACACGCCCGTGGACAATTGGGCTTAACTTTGTGTCGTAGAACTTGTGATGTCCTTCTCACAACCACCTTCTTCCCAACTGCAACGTCTGAATACTGCTTCCGACTCTTTAGAATAAAGGCAAACAGGTAGTTTTTGCCTCGAGCTTGCAGCTTCAGGAGTACGTATATTTTGGTAGGTTGCTTACTGATTGTTTCAAGATAGAACCCTGAAATCAGAGGATTAATGCCTCCACAGTACATCATACACCTATCTCCATCTCTAAACAATTAAACATTATCAACAATTTCAAGATCAGTGAAGTTGCTAAATAAATAGCTATCATTCCTATCTGATTTGGTGCCCTATTCATCATCAGGTAATCTTCAAACATTCGTTTGATACATTCCTTGTCATAGAAGAAATGATAGTTAATTATATAAAGTCATGTGCAAACACTGTGACTTGCTGAAGACGGCCAGTGGTTTGCTGGTCTTACATCATAATAATGTCATATTTTATTTCCAACTATGTCTTTTCATTCACTCCCACAGTTTACGTAAGCCTGTCTGGCTTTAATACAAGGTGATAATCTTTCCTAATAACATTTGTGGCATGACACAAAGGTTTAGTTTGGCGCCTGTCTGGTGGTGCCTCTATGCATCAATAAGGCATACACATGCAATAATACAGATAAATATCAATAACAAGATTTATATAAATGTTTATCTTACCGCATCAATGAAATAATACGCAATTTGTAGGTTAACCGGCGATCAATGGGCACATTCAGATCGCCACTGATGCAGAACAGCGAAGGCACTGGTCATGTATTCCTTGTGTCTGAAGCTAACACTACTTGTGAGATTTTAATTTTCGAATGGCAACTAATGCTGGTTTCAAATCGTTTTTATCACTCCTCTTAGTCTATTTTACCACAGCCAATCAAATTATGTTATGCCCACTAGCCTCTTTTTTTCAAAAATAAATTACACTTTCAAAAATGTACCGTTCCACTCCCCTTTTTCCCCTACGGACAAATTTGAGTGAGGCCTTCAATGCGTATGTCTCTGTGTCTTCTCTTTACCATATTCTGTTATTATCTAAGTGTTTTTACTGTAAGATATTATAACATTATGGGTAGTATTATCTTCTAATAAACAAGTATTAGCATTTTATTTGTCAACTGTCCTTGCTTTTATTTTATTATTCATCTAGGTTTCATTGGGCCACCCCTTCTCTCCCCTTTCAGTATCACACTGCATAAGCTATCTTTTCAAATATGCTTCCATGCAAATCCCCCACTTACAATTCTCTCTCTCTTGCACGTTAGTTTTCAAAACGAAGCAACGCTTTAGGATTTCATCAGAAAATATTATCACTGTTAACAGGAAATGCGAGCCTGTCTGTGTGTTTATACTAATCGTCTCCTTATCTAAGTGGTTATACATTCAAACTGCGCCACTAATGAACGGGGTGGGGCAAGCGGTGGGGTTTCCTCTCATTCAATAGCAGACACTACTGCTTTATTTAACTTTAACTTTTTGGGAAAAAATATGCCCCTAGCAACAGCGTAACTATGGCCAAGTAGTTTTATTCAAACTCCCAACCATTCATTCGCGTTTAGTGTTAGACTAAGCAAGTCTGTGACGTCAGCTGTCACCTGTCGCCCTAGTTTGAAATTTAAAAAAAACCAACGCTTGTCAAGGTTGCATTTTTCCTTCTCTCGTTTCATTCCTCCGTTTATTTATTCTCTCACTCTGTTTGAAACTAACTATGCATTTCGATCTGTCAAAAGGCTTTTATTTTAGAGGAAATGGGTATTGCGGAGAGGGGAAAAGCTAACAGTTTTTGTGAATCGTTTACTATGGCGTACTGCTTGTTAGAACCAACATGACGGCGGGCTATGGTGACGATGTTGAACACCACTCCCCTATTTTATCTCTATAGTTTTTGAATTTATAAACAGTAATATTTTATCTATTTGATCGGGGTATCAGGGATCTTACTACATATCTCCCCACTTTAGAACATGCTTTCTGAAGCAAGTTTATAATCCGTGATACACATAGATCAAATTAGCTCACTATGCTTTACTCTGCCCTTGGTATGCTCATGGATTTCTGCAGTGGGGTCATTCAAAGTAGGCACTACTCAAGAAATCTGCCTCTGACCTCTGCAATCCAAGAATATATTTCAGCTGCAGGTGCTACTGCCTGACAAATGCTGATTATCAATCAATAGTCACCATTTATCTTCCCCGAGTTTGTCCCATGACATGTCCAGAGGTTTCTTAGATGCTCCTCAAGTTTGCAATAGTTATGAGGAGGTGATCTATATGGTGATAGCAGAGTTATGTAGGGGGTCCAGTAATTTCATTATCAGCCTGGATAAAACACTCAGAGCAATTTCAATCCAAAAAGTAACATATGAATTCAATGTGCTCCTCTCTGATGTTCACACAGCCATCTAGTGGTCTGCACTCTGGCTTGACTTGAATTTGGAAACACCCTTTAATAATGTTCATATATGATTCTATGATCTGCCACTCAAGTGGAGGCCATATTCACCAACTGTATTCTCCGCCCAACGACAATTTGGTAATATAATATATAATGTGGTGAAATGAATTCCGGCATCCAGAATCAATTCGCCCGTAGCATTGCTATGTAATATGTGTGATCTCAATCCAATGTCCGTACAATACTTCCAATGGACTGTACGACCTTTTAATGGTCGATATAGGGTCGGTCACTACCACTGTCACCGGTGCCCTTATAATGCTAAGTTAATAGCCATATTGTGAAGTGAGCTTGACATTAGGCCAACTGACCAACCGTCCACTCCCCACTTTCCTCGAGTGATCACTTAGTTTCGGTTTCAATGTTGGCCAATTTTCCTCATTGTTATCCTCAATGCTAATTTTTGCCAGTTCCCAGCATGCGGCTTCAAAGTGAGCCGAGGATGACTGGTCTTGGTTTATATTTTCTCTGGGTGCCAAATGCAGAGTTGCCATTCTAGCTATTTTAGGGGAAGACTGTTTGTGAGAAGGGGCATACCTATCCACTGTGTCTACCTTATTATTTTTGTTTATCCTTTTATTTTTAGGCCCATGTTTTTCAGAATGCTTGGCTTGCATCTGAGTATTATTATCTCAACTTGGGGAATGTACCTTGCTACAATTTTCACAGGCCCCCACAAATTGTGCAATATCAGCAGCTACTTGGGGCCAGTAAAATTTTTCAGATGTCCTTTGACGGGTGGTACCAACCCTCTAGTGTCCCCCGTCTGGTACAACATGTGCTTGCGCCATTGCTTTTTCCCTATAACTCCATGGAAGTACTAACTGTCCATATCTTTTGGATCCTGCTCCAGCTTTCCTGTAGAGCAGTCCCTCCTTCAAGTAAAATTGTCCTTTCTTAGGGTGTGCATGGCTGTTTGGCAATTTGCCAAAGCAAGGTTTTAATGATTTGTCCTTTGCCTGGGCCTTTCTCATCTGTTTATGAGAATAAATTAGTGGTGGTTCCTCCTCTTTACTAGGGGTCGACCTGACCTGGAGCGTGGCCATTACCACAGGTTTTATAGGGTTCCCTAGAAAAACAAATTTCTTTTCTAACACTAGAGGTTAATTAGGGTCTTCGCACACTGCTGCTCTAATCGCTCCTTCCACGTACCTAGTCTTGACATTGATCTTGGCTACGGGAAGTGTCATGGTTGCTACTTCCTTTAGTGCCCCTTGGATCTCCACTGTTTCCGTGGTATATTGATCTGGGTGCACCAGGTGAGAACTCACGACTGAGTCATATTCCAAACCTGAATCATAAAGGCACTTAACTCTGGCACCATTACATGTCACTTCTTCACAGATGGGGGGATGATGAGGTTCATGCTGTTCTGTTGGCAAGTCCTTCTTTCTTCCCTTGTCCACTGTTATCATGCATGCAGCACGATATGGAGTAACTTTCCTACCACATTCGATTGTATTATGATTATTCATCCTACAGATTTTACACCATTTTCCTTCTGGTCTGTAGGTTTTCCTTTCACTGAATTGCGGGTTCCTATCTCGTTGGTCATACCTTGGCCTATCATAAGTTTGTTTCCCTCTTGGGTTTTGATCCCTAGTATTATAATACTCCTCTTGGTTTGATGGGGCTTTATTACCTTCTACTGGTTGTTTCTTTCTCATGCCAGCTACTTCAGACTGGGCTGCCTGATACCTCTCAGCAACAGTGAGAATTTCCCCCACCCTCTCTGCACCCTGTTCCATGAGAAACTTTCTCAGGTCTGGAGCCATGGACTCTCTTAATTGCTCAATTAGGATCATTTCTTTTAAATCTTGGGTTTTCCCCAGAGCAGTCCATTTCTCCAAGTATGTCTCTAGGCGTGCAGAGAACTGGTGGTAAGTTTCCCCAGTAAGTAGTTTAGCATTTCTAAATTTTTTTCGGTAAAATTCACTATTCTTTTCATACCTAATAAGGAGAGCCTGTTTTAGAATGTCATAGTCTTCCTGATTTTCCTTACTCAACTTTGAATATACCTCATACGAGGTTCCCCTAAGATACTTTCAGACTCCACTTTTCTTTTTCCAACCCATACGTTGTAGCTAGTGTCTCAAATCTACTTAAGAATGACTCGATGTCATCATCTTTTTCGACAAAAGGGTCTAAATGAAAACTCATGGCTGAGTTGGAGGCCACCTGGCCTGCAGCAGAGTTGGAGGTGGATGGGCTGTTACCATTTTCAGGAGCATGGCCTTGCAACTCCAACTCCCTTAGTCGTAGCTCATGTTCCCTCTGTAATCGTTTTTCCTCCTTTTCAGCCTCCATCTGTAAACGTTTTTCCTCCTTTTCAGCCTCCATCTGTAATCGTTTTTCCTCCTTTTCAGCCTCCAATCTCTTTGCCTCAGCTTCCAATCTCTTCTCCTCCAACTGCAACCTTTTTATTTCAGCCTCCCTCTCAGCCTCTAATTTCTTAGCTTCCCTAGCATCTTCTAATAGAATTCTTTTCTCCTCCACTAATCTCCTATATTCTCGTTCAATAAACTTATCACATTCTGCTGTTACATAAGCAATCAGACCTTGCCCCTCCATTCCCATGTTCTTCGCAGCCTGCATAGCAGCCGATCTAAATTTGGCCAAGTCCGCCATTCTATAACTAGTACTAAATATGATTAATTAAATTAACCAACAAATATTTCTAATTAACACAATAACAATGGGCAGTGATAGTTCACCTAACTCTCCACACTTATTTTTTTTTACAATTTTGAAATCCCGGAGCGAGCGTCCCAATATATGTGGTGGGTTTTTATGTTAAAAAGTTAAGTATTAATTGTCTACAGATGTGAGGTCAGCTATGCAAGTCCCTGAGTCTAATTGTTGATGAAGTTGTTCTCAGGGTACCTGTCTGCTACCACCCTATGACCTCAATCTGCTATATATTTTGAACCTAATTATATGTTATGGTGTCTGCATGTTATCTGGCTAAGTGTCTAGGGTAAAATGCAATGTAATGTTAATAAAATGACAACAACTACACCTATAACTTAATGAACAAGTAATTAAACAAGTCGCTGAGTAAATTTTGAATGAAAATCTTTTTTACAATTTATTTTGCCTGTGTCTCAATGGCTGAGATACAGGACTGTTGAAAACTCAAAAGATAATGCAATTTATTTACATCAAAGTAATTTAAAACAACAACTGTGTCTGTTATTATTAATATAAATTGTTCCTGACTGGAAGTGTTCTCATGAAGCAATAACTCCTATGAATGGACACGCTTCAGACGAACGATTTGTATCATCATGTCAAGAAAACTGATTGATATATTAATGATGGAGAGTATGGTTAAATGAACTAACACACGCCCGTAGACAATTGGGCTTAACTTTGTGTCGTAGAACTTGTGATGTCCTTCTCACAACCACCTTCGTCCTGACTGCAACGTCTGAATACTGCTTCTGACTCTTTAGAATAAAGGCAAACAGGTAGTTTTTGCCTCGAGCTTGCAGCTTCAGGAGTACAAATATTTTGGTAGGTTGCTCATTGATTGTTTCAAGATAGAACCCTGAAATCAGAGAATTAATGCCTCCACATACATCATACACCTATCTCCATCTCTAAACAATTAAACATTATCAACATTTTCAAGATCAGTGAAGTTGCTAAATAAACAGCTATCGTTCCTATCTGATTTGGTGCCCTATTCATCATCAGGTAATCTTCAAACATTTGTTTGATACATTCCTTGTCATAGAAGAAATGATAGTTAATTATATAAAGTCATGTGCAAACACTGTGACTTGCTGAAGACGGCCAGTGGTTTGCTGGTCTTACATCATAATAATGTCATATTTTATTTCCAACTATGTCTTTTCATTCACTCCCACAGTTTACGTAAGCCTGTCTGGCTTTAATACAAGGTGATAATCTTTCCTAATAACATTTGTGGCATGACACAAAGGTTTAGTTTGGCGCCTGTCTGGTGGTGCCTCTACGCATCAATAAGGCATACACATGCAATAATACAGATAAATATCAATAACAAGATTTATATAAATGTTTATCTTACCGCATCAATGAAATAATACACAATTTGTAGGTTAACCGGCGATCAATGGGCACATTCAGATCGCCACTGATGCAGAACAGCGAAGGCACTGGTCATGTATTCCTTGTGTCTGAAGCTAACACTACTTGTGAGATTTTAATTTTTGAATGGCAACCAATGCTGGTTTCAAATCGTTTTTATCACTCCTCTTAGTCTATTTTACCACAGCCAATCAAATTATGTTATGCCCACTAGCCTCTTTTTTTCAAAAATAAATTACACTTTCAAAAATGTACCGTTCCACCCCCCCTTTTTCCCCTACGGGCAAAGTTGAGTGAGGCCTTCAATGCGTATGTCTCTGTGTCTTCTCTTTACCATATTCTGTTATTATCTAAGCGCTTTTACTGTAAGATATTATAACATTATGGGTAGTATTATCTTCTAATAAACAAGTATTAGCATTTTATTTGTCAACTGTCCTTGCTTTTATTTTATTATTCATCTAGGTTTCATTGGGCCACCCCTTCTCTCCCCTTTCAGTATCACACTGCATAAGCTATCTTTTCAAATATGCCTCCATGCAAATCCCCCACTTACATTTCTCTCTCTCTTGCGCGTTCGTTTTCAAAACGAAGCAACGCTTTAGGATTTCATCAGAAAATATTATCACTGTATACAGGAAATGCGAGCCTGTCTGTGTGTTTATACTAATCGTCTCCCTATCTAAGTGGTTATACATTCAAACTGTGCCACTAATGAACGGGGTGGGGCAAGCGGTGGGGTTTCCTCTCATTCAATAGCAGACACTACTGCTTTATTTAACTTTAACTTTTTGGGGGAAAATATGCCCCTAGCAACAGCGTAACTATGGCCAAGTAGTTTTATTCAAACTCCCAACCATTCATTCCCGTTTAGTGTTAGACTAAGCAAGTCTGTGACGTCAGCTGTCGCCTGCCGTCCTAGTTTGAAATTCAAAAAAACCAACGCTTGTCAAGGTTGCATTTTTCCTTCTCTCGTTTCATTCCTCCGTTTATTTATTCTCTCACTCCGTTTGAAACTAACTATGCATTTCGATCCGTCAAAAGGCTTTTATTTTAGAGGAAATGGGTATTGCGGAGAGGGGAAAAGCTAACAGTTTTTGTGAATCGTTTACTATGGCGTACTGCTTGTTAGAACCAACATGACAGCGGGCTATGGTGACGATGTTGAACACCACTCCCCTATTTTATCTCTATAGTTTTTGAATTTATAAGCAGTAATATTTTATCTATTTGATCGGGGTATCAGGGATCTTACTACAACAAGTATGAACTACTTCCTGAAGACTGGAACCAGTGGGAACAAGTATGAACTACTTCCTGAAGACTAGAACCAGTGGGAACAAGTATGAACTACTTCCTGAAGACTAGAACCAGTGGGAACAAGTATGAACTACTTCCTGAAGACTAGAACCAGTGGGAACAAGTATGCACTACTTCCTGAAGATCCGAACCAGTGGAAACAAGTATGAACTACTTCCTGAAGATCAGACCCAGTGGGAACATGTAAGTACTACTTCCTGAAGACTGGAACCAGTCAGAACGAGTATGTACTACTTCCTGAAGATCAGAACCAGTGGGAACATCTATGTACTACTTCCTGAAGACTGGAACCAGTGGGAACAAGTATGTACTACTTCCTGAAGACTGGAACCAGTGGGAACAAGTATGTACTATTTCCTGAAGACTGGAACCAGTGGGAACGAGTATGCACTACTTCCTGAAGATCAGAACCAGTGGAAATGAGTATGCACTACTTCCTGAAGATTGGAACCATTGGGAATGAGTATGCACTACTTCCTGAAGATCAGAACCAGTGGGAACGAGTATGAACTACTTCCTGAAGATCAGAACCAGTGGGAATGAGTATGCACTACTTTCTGAAGATTGGAACCAGTGGGAACAAGTATGAACTACTTCCTGAAAACTGGAACCAGTGGGAACAAGTATGCACTACTTCCTGAAGACTGGAATCCATCGTACAGGCACAGAGACTCAGGACATGATGATCATATTGCTTTCAACTTCTGGTCATATGCCTAGAGCCTCGGAGAACTCAGCGTAACCAGGAGGTAATTAGGGGAATGAGCACTGCGAACCCTACCTTGGCTACGTATCTCAAGGAGATGCAGAAACACCCCCTTAGAGCTGGCACAGTACACTTTTGGCTTCCACCTGGGGTGGGTAGGAAATCCACACCAGCATCACAATACCATGAAGATGAGAAAGTCTAAATTTGTTAAACAAGATCGGATGACGACTAGGTTATCAAGGTCCGTGCCAGACAGTGAGTAACCAGGCTGTAATGTATGAACAATTTATTACTGGAAGAAACCCAAAAGACTAACTTCTCAAGAGGAGGAAAAGTGGGAGGAAGAGCAGAACGAAAAGGATCAGACAGAAAACACATTTACACTTAATATTCTGTAGTTAAACATCTGTGGCCTAAGAAATAAAAAGCTTGAACTTGTCAAACTGCTAGACAGTCACAGTGTACATGTGGCTGTTCTACAAGGGAACTTTGCACAAAGACTTTGACCTGCACCTGTCTGGATATACTAGTTGTGCCTGGAAGTGCATTAGTTGCCATGACATAGCAACCTACATCCGAAATGACATCCAAGGAGATGTCACACAGCTATCAACAGCCCATCCCACAGATGTACAAAAAGTCAATATCTTGCACAATGGAGACAAAATACTATATACAATGTGTACAGCTCACCTCAGACAACATACCAGAACTAAACAAAACACAGTTTCATAAAACTCTTCTTGTACAGGACTTCACAGACACTCACACCATTGGGGTTACCCTGATTACAACAGCACAGGAAAGTACATAAAAGAGACCTGTGAAACAACTAACCTGTCAGTATTACAGAATACAGAGTCCCCACCAACTTTCCTGCACAGGGCCGACATCTCTCTCAGCTGACCTGACTTGACCATCTGCTCATCTGACCTAACAGACCGTAGTCAATTTCACGTTCTGGATGACATTGGAAGTGACCACAAACCACTTCTCACCAACATAAGCACTCCCAGTAAAGCATGTTTCAAGCAGAGAACTCGATGGAATTTTCAAAAAGCGAATTGGAGACTATTCCAAGAAACATCTGATCATCACCTAGAAAACAGTGATGCCAACTATGTTGACACATTAGTGAAGAACTGACTAAATCAATCTTGAATGCAGCATCTTAGTCCATCATAAGGGGCAACCGGAAGCCATATAAACCATTCTGGAACAAAGAAATACAAATTGCTATATCTGAGAGAAACAAAGCAAGAACAACACTTGAGACCACACTTTCACAAGAAGCAATGATTCAGTACAATAAAGCATGTGCCAAAGTAAAACACAGTTAAGAAGGCCAAAAAAGATAAATGGACAGAATTATGCTCCAACTTAGATCTCAGACAGAACGGAAATTCTTCTTCTTCTTCTTCCTCGTTCGTCCTGAAAAGGACGGTGGTTGCGTTGTGTCTGTTTACAGCGGAGCTGTGATATCTGCGCCTTTCGGCCAACACATCCGACTTCAGCACGGCATTTTTTGGGACCGGGTTTGCCTTCCCTCTTCAATCCTTACTCTCTCAGCCAGACTGCAGTGATGCAGCCTGTTTCCAGGACCACCACGTGGAGGTGGTGTAGGGTCTTGGTCAGCTCTGGTTTGCTGACCCTGACGCAAGCAGTCAAGCTATGGGTCGCTGACTGCATTCTCTATTGCTGCGTCTTTGGGTCCAGAACGGAAATAAAGCATGGACATTAGTAAATAATCTTTGTGGAGAAAGTAGAAGGGTGAATCCAAAGCCAGTGTTAGATGGAAGGAAAACAATCACTGAAGACCAAAAGAAAGCAGAACACTTCAACCGTTACTTTGCCAGTGTGAATAGAGCAGGTAAACAACCGGACAGGAAACAACTACACCAGTTAAAGAAACAAGAGAAAGCCTCAACAGTCAATGCATCCCTATTCGAAGAAGAGTTCAGCATGAAGGAGTTAGAGCAAGCCCTGAAGAAATTAAAAACTAGGAAGTCCCCAGTCTGTCTTACACCATGTCCATGAAATTCAAGATAGATACCACCTCCCAGAAAGAAGACAAGATATACAAAAAGTAGTAAAGAATTAGCCATCACATACCCGCTTAAAAACACCAGAAGTACAGATGAAATTAGTAGATGGAACAACCAAACATTCCGACCCAGTCAGTCTTATGAGTGCTTCACAAAGAACCATTGACGCCTACCCTAAAGAATGGTTACATGTCTATACTGACAGATCTGCATTTAAGGCCACCATCAAAGCAGGTTATGGATTTTACATATGTTACCCAGATGGATCCTCCGACGAGCTGTTTGATGCATGTGGGGAGCTTTGCTCCAACTATGAAGCTGAAATCATTGCACTGGAAACAGCTGTATAACATCTGAGGACGGTATTTGATGCCTTTCCCTCAAAGGCTCAAAATATTGTAATTTTTACTGACACATTGTCTGCCCTTCAAGCTCTAGAAGACAGTGGACATTTGTAGAATGGATTTAGCCAAACTAATCCTGCATGCTGATCACTTTCTATGGCATCAGAATAGTTATGCAGTGGATCCGTGGTCACTCAAATATGCCATGTAATAATAGAGCAGACAGATTAGCAAAGAAGGGAACAAGACAAGAACAACCAATCACAGCAACAACTCTCCAAACAGCCAAATCACTCATACGAAAAACAAAGAAACTTGGCTGAACAGATGGGCCATGGGAAACACTGGGAGAGAGGTTTACAGACATATGACCGCTCCTGATACTAGTGACAACATCAGCCATCTTACAAGGAGAGATCAGAGCATCATTTTTTGGCTGGGATCACAACATATACCACTCAACAGTCACTTAAACAGAATCCAACTACAACACTCTCCAGAGTGCCAGCTATGTAACTACCCCTACGAAACTGTTGACCACCACCTCTTTGAGTGCCCAGTACTTGTTGATGTTAGGAAAATGTTCCTTCCTCCGAGGACAGATAAGTGGAACACCTTGTATGGAGAAACAAAACAACTTGAGAAAACATGCAGATTTCACTACATGGCATTGGGCCGAAGGGTGAGAGCCCAAGCACTGCTGGATCAATAACAATAACAACGGACAGGTAGACTTGAGAGTGAACCTCCTCAGGTTCAAACCTGGCAATTCTACGTTCTGATCCTATCACTCAAAGCTCTTTGTTAAATGTAGCATGTCTTCAAAACTATCAAGTCAGATAGTACTTACAGACAGTTGTCTATGCCCCAAACTCAGTGTCAGCTGACCTGATGTAATAATACACTTCAACCTATGCCACAATCTCAGTGTCAGCTGACCTGATGTTATAAAACACACTGATCCATGACATATCCTCAGTGTCAGCTGACCTGATGTAATAAAATGCACTGACCCATGAGTGATACATCCTCAGTGTCAGCTGACCCAATGTAATAATGCAGTTTAACCTATGTCACAACCTCAGTATCAGCTGACCTCATGTAACAAAACACTTGAACATATATGACATTATCAGTGTCAGCTAACCTGATGTAATAAAACACTTGAACATATGTGACATTCTCAGGTCAGCTGACCAGATGTAATAATACACTTTGACCTACATCACATCCTCAGTGTTAGTTCACCAGATGTAATAAAACATAAGACCTATGTCACATCCTCAGTGTTAGCTGTCAGATATAAAAAAATGTAGACCTATATGACTTTAGGATTCCAAAATGAAAGATCTAATTACAAGTCAAGTGAGTTTTTCATCAATTCCAAATGCCCGCATTGCACTGGAATTTCCTTGGCATTTTGCTAATTTTTTCTTTTTTTCAAGTTTATCTTAATCCATTCCCGTTCAAAACACTTCAAACTGCCTCTTTAATATGTAAAATGAATGTGAGAATAAATGAATTCAGTAAAAAAGATGAGAGAAAGGAAGGGCATAATGTCAGACGGGCCTGCATACCCAATTCTCAATGCTTTAAAAATAAAATTTGTTTGTTCGTTCACCCCAGAAAGTCTGATTACTGTTGTCGGTCATAGCTAAGTAGCAACAAGATCTTGGTCTTTAGCAAGACCTGAGCTATAAATAAATTTCCATGACATTAAAATGCTTCTGTTTTTCTGAATTTCTTTTTAGAGGTGATTGATATTTTGATTTTTAGTGATTTTTTGGGTTTTTAAGCCAAGACTTTCCAGGTGGTCGAATATTTGCTTTGGGATCTGAGAAGTGATTTGTTATTTGATCAGGATGCTGTGTGGTTGAATCAGATGTGGATATTGAATAACAGCCTGATTAAGACTCTGACAGTGACGAAATTGAATCTAGTGAAAGAATTAATAGTACTGCTGATAATTCAAAAAAAGGAAACTGGTCAGCACAGCATACTCCTCTTGAAATTGCGACTTAATAGTTGTTCAAATGTTTATTAATTAAGATATTTTGATAAAAATATTTAATGACGCAGCAAGTTTATATCTGGAGATACCAGTGTGTAGCAGTGTGGGCGGGAGGCCATACTTACTGGTGTCATAAATCTTTTTCTTTTTTACTCGAATATAAGTCGGGGTACATTTTTAAGGTAACAAACGGTAAAAATTTCTGGACTTATACTCAGGTATATATGGTATATCACATCCTCAGCGCCAGCGGACCAGATGTAATAAAACATTTAGACCTATGTTACATCCTCAGTGCCAGCGGACCAGATGTAATAAAACATTTAGACCTATGTCACATACTCAGCACCAGCTGACCAGATGTAATAAAACATTTAAACCTATGTCACATCCTCAGTATCAGCTGACCAGATGTAATAAAACATTCAGACCTATGTCACATCCTCAGTGTCAGCTGACCAGATGTAATAAAACATTCAGACCTATGTCACATCCTCAGTGTCAGCTGACCAGATGTAATGAAACATTAGACTTTTGTCATATCCTTAGTGTCAGCTGACCAGATGTAATAAAACATTTAGACCTATGTCACATCCTCAGTATCAGCTGACCAGATGTAATAAAACATTTAGACCTATGTCACATCCTCAATGCAAGCTGACCAGAAGTAATAAAACACACGGACCTATGAGAAAGAACTGGACAACAACTAACACATCTAGTAATAAAAGAAGAAAAGTGAAACCACATACTCACAAAGCAACCAACCTGTATAACCAGACATGCCCTTGACTGGAATTCACAGAAAAACTGAACAGAAGAAAGGCCACAAAGAAAATCAACAGCAGGGACTAACGAAGAATGTTAACAGCATAAATGTCACTGAGAAAGTCAACAGCAGAGACTAATGTAGAATGTTAGCAGCATAAATGTCACAGAGAAAGTCAACAGCAGGGACTAATGAAGAATGTTAATGGCATAAATGTCACAGAGAAAGTCAACAGCAGGGAATAATGGAGAATTTTAACAGCAGGGAGGCCACAGAGAAAATCAACAGCATGGACTAATGAAGAGTGTTAACAGCAGGGAGGTCACAGAGAAAATCAACAGTAGGGACTAATGGAGAATGTTAGCAGCATAAATGTCACAGAGAAAGTCAACAGCAGGGACTAATGGAGAATGTTAACAGCATAAATGTCACAGAGAAAGTCAACAGCAGGGACTAATGGAGAATTTTAACAGCAGGGAGGCCACAGAGAAAGTCAACAGTAGGGACTAATAGGGAATGTTAGCAGCATAAATGTCACAGAGAAAGTCAACAGCAGGGGCTAATGAAGAATGTTAACAGCATAAATGTCACAGAGAAAGTCAACAACAGGGACTAATGGAGAATGTTAACAGCATAAATGTCACAGAGAAAGTCAAAAGTAGGGACTAATGGAGAATGTTAGCAGCATAAATATCACAGTGAAAGTCAAAAGTAGGGACTAATGGAGAATGTTAGCAGCATAAATGTCACAGTGAAAATCAACAGCAGGGACTAATGAAGAATGTTAACAGCATAAATGTCACAGAGAAAGTCAACAGCAGGGACTAATGGAGAATGTTAACGTCATAAATGTCACAGAGAAAGTCAACAGCAGGGACTAATGGAGAATGTTAACATCATAAATGTCACAGAGAAAGTCAACAGCAGGGACTAATGAAGAATGTTAACAGCATAAATGTCACAGAGAAAGTCAACAGCAGGGACTAATGGAGAATGTTAACAGCATAAATGTCACAGAGAAAGTCAACAGCAGGGACTAATGGAGAATGTTAACAGCATAAATGTCACAGAGAAAGTCAACAGCAGGGACTAACGGAGAATGTTAACAGCATAAATGTCACAGAGAAAGTCAACAGCAGGGACTAATGGAGAATGTTAATGCCATAAATGTCAGAGAAAGTCAACAGCAGGGACTACCGGATAATGTTAACAGCATAAATGTCACAGAGAAAGTCAACAGCAGGGACTAATGAAGAATGTTAACAGCATAAATGTCACAGAGAAAGTCAACAGCAGGGACTAATGAAGAATGTTAACAGCATAAATGTCACAGAGAAAGTCAACAGCAGGGACTAATGAAGAATGTTAGCAGCATAAATGTCACAGAGAAAGTCAAAGGCAGGGACTAATGAAGAATGTTAACAGCATAAATGTCACAGAGAAATTCAACAGCAGGGACTAATGAAGAATGTTAACAGCATAAATGTCACAGAGAAAGTCAACAGCAGGGACTAATGGAGAATGTTAACGGCATAAATGTCACAGAGAAAGTCAACAGCATGGACTAATGGAGAATTTTAACAGCAGGGAGGCCACAGAGAAAATCAACAGCATGGACTAATGAAGAGTGTTAACAGCAGGGAGGCCACAGAGAAAATCAACAGCATGGACTAACGAAGAGTGTTAACAGCAGGGAGGCCACAGAGAAAATCAACAGCATGGACTAATGAAGAGTGTTAACAGCAGGGAGGCCACAGAGAAAATCAACAGCATGGACTAATGAAGAATATTAACAGCAGGGACTAATAGAGAAAGCCAACAGCAAGGGCCTAATAGAAAAATGCAACAGCAGAATTATCATTCAAGTTGTAACGACCTTGGACATGAGGTGATAATAATTATTACAATTAACCGAATGTGCTGACAGTTTGTGAGCACTTGAAGAAAATGTTTAACTAAAAAGAAAAACAGACCATTATTTTGTCAGACCAGGCTTATTACACAACATGAGTTACACACTAGGCAGAAAACATTTGTTACATAAGCCTGTGATGTGGTATTTTAGTTTTTAAATTCTTGCTATAATCTAAAAGTACTGGAGTAATTTTGTTCACAAGCAGGCAGAAGAAATGTGTTTGTGTACATAAGTTTTATTTTTTAATCTCATATGTAGTGATGAATACGTTTGTGCTCCAATAATCAAGGTGTTAGAATTCCTGGTAATGGTAAAAGCTGAGATAATGCTGAAATGGTAAGTTGATATGTCATAACATGTTCTTTCAACATATTAAACATGTTCTTTCAACATATTAACATATATTTACCATCATATTCTCCACATAAACCAGGTTGTTCCACCTTGACCATTTCTGGTATTTTTCTGTCCATGCTGTCAACTAATGGGACCTGACTACTGAAATCTTCAGTGCAGCTTTGATCATGGTTGGCCTGAAAAAGAGAAAGCGTCATGTTAAGTGATTCCCAGCACACCCACATATTTACTTTATATATATATATATATATATATATATATATATATATATATATATATATATATATATATATATATATAGATATGTGTATATATATATATATATAGACATGTAACAATTACCAGTTGCAACTCAACTGCGAAAGTTTCACTTGAAATACCCGCTGCGCGCCTGCGCACTTTTTTGAGGCTTTGTAAGATATGCTTAAAAACATGTAGAGATTATCTTACTTTTGTGATAGTATCCTCATACCACATCATGGGGCCGAGAATAATATTTTTGAAAAGGGTACAATCTTTTATGGACATGCGTCCTAATATAACCAGCTAGGTTGAACGGGAGGCGCTTCGCCAAAACGAGGCAACATTTATATATATATATATATATATATATATATATGGGTACCAGTGCATGGCGTCATCCTTATATGGGTGGTCTGGTAGTCTCCTGAATTTCTCAGGTTGTTTCTGGGCCCTGATATCTCTTCTATACTCCACTGGTTGAAGGTATGACATATTTTTGAGTTCTTTAATAGGTGTTGTCTTCATGCCTCCAGTTATAATTCTCATTGCTTGATTGTGGAGTCTATTAATTTTATTGAAGTTTGACTTAGCTGCTGTTGCTCATGCTGCAATGCCATACTCTAAGACTGGTCTCACTCGCTCCGTGTTTAGCTTCTTCAGCACACTCTCATCTGCTCCCCAAGCTGTTCCAGCAAGTTGTTTTTATGACTGCCATTCTTTGCCTTGCCCTTATCCAGTTTATTTCAATCTGGTTTTTCCAAGTCAAAGGTAATGCCTGAGTAGTTTGGATTTTCATTCTGGCATAAGTTCTTCCCATTTAGTACTAGTTTGGAAATCTGTGGTTCAATTGAGAGGGAGAACACTGTGTATGTTGTTTTTCCTTCACTTATCTTCATTAGCCATACTCTGGCCCACTCCTCCAGTGATGTTAGGGCTTGCTGCATCCAAATTCTTGCCGTATTGATATATTCTTCAGAGATCCATAGGGCTAAGTCATCTGCAAATGGGGCATTGTGTTTTCTTCTTGGACTATTGTCTGTTATGTCACTTATGTATGCAAGGAACAGTGTAGGTGACAGGACTTCCCCTTAGGGGACACCCTACTCCAATATAACCTTCCTACTAGTCTGTCCTTGTAGTTGTACTCTAGCAGTTCTATTCTCAAGATAGTGGCCAATCCATTTGTACATTCTCCTACACACTCCACTTCTGTGCAGCTTGACCTTCAGTCCCTCTTTCTATACTTTGTCAAATGCTTTCTCCAAATCTACCCAAACCAAGACTGTATGATTTTTCTCTTGGAAGGAATCTTCAATTTCCTGAGCTATATAGGTGATCTGATCTTCAGTGGATCTGTGTCTGAGTCCTGCTTGGTGTGGGTTAGAAGGTGTTTTTCTTCTAGGTGCCACATCAGTCTGGTATTTATCCTGCACTCCATGTTTACCTACACAACTAAGTAGGCTGATTGGTCTGTAACAATTTGGTTCTGTCTGGTCTTTGTCTTTCTTTGGAACAGGTATCAGCATGGCTTCCTCTTTTCCAGCTGCAGTTTAGGACTTCCAGGGGCTTCTTTTTTGCCTTTGTACCTAGACCTATTAACATTTCATTGGTTATCCCATCTTTTCCTGATGACTTCTTTTTCTTCAGTGACCTCATTCCATTTCTTCCTTGTCAACTTTGCCATCATGTGCTCTTCTGGTGCAATCTTTTGTTTTCATGACCTATCTGTTCATCTATAATAACTGTCTTCCCGTCTGCAGGGACATCAATGTGATTTGCACTAGCTTAGTGTTCTATAAGCACATTTGCAACTTTTTTGCTTGTCAGTATGTTGTCACCTGTTTAATTGTGATTTGTTTGTTATAATAATATTAGGATGTTATTAATATTCTTAGTTGTTCAAGGCTCTAACTAGTTTCCACAGTTTATTTCCCTTCTTTATCTAAGTTGAGATTTTATGTTTTTTTCTTTCCAACAGTCTCTAGCTGTTTGATTTAATGTTCTTTTGTATTTTGCAGTGGTGGCTTTGAGCAGGATATTTGCTTCAGTTGTTTGTTCTTTCTCTGCTGTGTTTCTGGCCTCTGTCACTTCATCTTCTAGCTTTTGCAGCTCTTCAGTCCAGTAAGGTTTGTAATTTTTTCCTTGCCCTTCTGGGAATGGACTTGGTGGCTCTTTGAAGTATTGCTAAGGAAAATAAAACTCAGAAAACCAAGCAGGAGAAGGTCCTCAGGTGATTGACACAGAGAAAGCCAAAAGGAGTATGTGGTGTAGATTAACCTTCCTTCTTGTAGGACTTCTTCTTCTTCTTTGATCCTTAGCCGCCGACCGTCAAAGCAGTCAGTGGCCATTATGCCTGGTGGCGTCTTGTAGGGCAACAACAAATTGATTCCACTTTGCTCGGTCGGTGGCCATCCTTCGCACAGTGCCCCAACTCTGGTTCATTCTTTGCATCTCAGCCTCCACAGTCCTCCGCCAAGTTGTTTTTGGTCGGCCTCTCTTTCGTTTTCCTTCAGGGGTCTATAGCATAGCTGTTCTTGTGATGGCATCGGTGTCTCTTCTGAGGACATGGCCAACCCAGCTCCAGCATCTGCCAGCTATGATGGTGTGCATGTCCTCTTGCTTGCTCCGAGTAAGCAGATCTTGGTTGGTGATGGTATTCGGCCAAAAGATTTGGAGAATTTTTCTTAGGCATGTTGTGTGAAAAGAGGACAATTTCGACATTTCCTTCTCTGTAACTCTCCAGCTCTCCACGCCATAGAGACAGGGGTGTCAAATTCGGTTCTTGTGTGGGATCACAAATGGACAAAATGAAGTTGATTGGGCTAGGACCTTCAAATATAGCTTAATGAGATTTGTTATCACACAACATATATATATATATATATGTTACGTAATGCTTTTGCCCACAGGCGTATGCCCATTAATTTAGGAGATACAGCTGTATGCATTAGCTATTTTGTACAATAAAACACTATTATTGAATGACGCAACATGTGCTAACGATATGATATATTGGTAACCAAGGAACGTAGGCATTGTCTGCTCGTTTAGGTTTACCATTATTTTTCTGGGCCTTTCTTGTTTGTCCGTCGAAGTGAGAGGTCGTTTGTTATATATGCTCCCAAGCAGTGGAGACTTTCAAGATATTATTCCATGGCTATTTTATTGGAGATCAGCCGCCAGTGTATTATTTGTCAAGCCACTATGGTTCACAGCTTCTGTGGATTTCCCTGAATCAGCGAGTCACGTGACATGATGGCAAAGAAAATGGCTTATCGGAGATATATTGAAATATGCAAGTCAAGGTTACACTTAGGTTGACATCT
Source organism: Oreohelix idahoensis (assembly GCA_024509875.1). NCBI lineage: Eukaryota > Metazoa > Mollusca > Gastropoda > Stylommatophora > Oreohelicidae > Oreohelix > Oreohelix idahoensis. Next base: position 34,178 of record JAMPIV010002524.1, read on the forward strand.
TTAAAACGAACAGTTGGATTTCACTCTAATTTCACCACAACCAAGAGGCATGAGGATGGAAAGTATGGAATAAGGTATTTGATCAGTACATACAGTACTTACGGAAATTCTGACACTGTGAGTGATACATCTGAGGCGCAATCACGCTAACTTTGGATATTAAATTTAATAACAAACTGATAAACCCTCGTACAGAAGTCAAGATTATCCACAAGGAAGCTGAGATGTTACTGTAGCGAAAGATATTAAGTAGGACATAGTTCGCATTGTCTTTGGGAAGACAGGATGGATCACTGTTGCACAAAAAGCACAACTGCCATTTTTTTTTACACACTTGGTAGGAAACCAAATTGACACCTTCAGCTAGTAATGTCATTGCTTTCAGATACGTACTGTAACCGGGAGTTGAGCTTTGGAGTCAGTAGAGAGGTTTAGTATGAAGTTGTGCTTTATGAAATTTGAATGGGAAATGATGTGTGGTTATATTGTGTTGACATGGGGAATAATAAAATGAAGGTTTGTGGTTTTTGACTAAAGAAGCCTACTCTGTAAGTTGAGCCCCTTAAGAAAAGTATTAGATTGTGAGTATGAAAGTCATGATGTAATAAAATGTGGTTCACGATTTTTTAATAACATCATAGAATGTACTAAGGGAAATGGGGATATATGGAATAGGGACTTATTTAGCGAAGGGAGGTAATATTATTACCTCCCTTCGCTAAATAAGTCCCTATTCCATATCCATACTTAAAAGAAATTAACCTAGTGCACATAGAAATGTGCATTTCTGTGTGCACTAGGTTAATTTTTTTTTTAAATGTCCAAAAACTGGGTCACTTTAACCCGCACGTGAAAACTGCCATTGTTGCTGCAAAAACTCGAGGTTTTTGCAACACGCCCCACTAGTTCAAAAGGTGAAAAAGTGAGTTGAATTTCTTTTTGTTAGTAAGTCACACATTATTTAAAAAAACTTGACTGATCTTTTCCACGGATGAATCAACTTTATTTTGTAATAAATTGTTTACACCTGGTTGCATTTAATTGGTCCATAGTGGAGTTTTTCTTGGTGGCCCTTAACTTTTGTCCAGTAGTATATTTGTACTGAATATTTTCTTGTTTATCTTCTTACTATGTCTGTATGAAGTTGGTCCCGCCTGAATATCCACAGGGAAAGAGAGGCAGAGCTAGATGAAAAAAACACATGGAGAAGAGAGCTAGATACAGAGGTGAAAATGATGAGGAAAACATGGAAAGAACTTAAGCGGATGGCATGGGACAGGAAGACTTGGCATGTGTTTGTTGAAGGCCTATGCTCCTCGGGGAGCTAAAGGGTATTGATTGATTGAAGAAGGAAATTGGAGAAACATAGTCAGTCAAAAGAAGAGCAGGAAGACTTTGAGATGTTGAAACAAGCACTTGTTTACCCAATATGAATTGAATGCAGAAGCCTACAGAAAGAAATTTAGGAATGCGAAGAAGAACTGAAGAAACACAGTCAGCACAGGGTTCGTCTGGAAACTTACTTGTTAAAATGGTGTAGCCTGGGCCACTTTCATAAGAGCTTTGATGATCTAAAAGAGATGATTTTAATGGATCCACTGAAAGACTCCATGTCGCAGGAGATGAGGAAGTTCCCGATGGAACAGGGATCGGAAAGGCTTGATGACAAGGGGAAATGTGTGGAAAGATACTGAAGCTGAAGTGCAAGGATAAAAAAAGGAAACAAGGAGAATTTGTCAAGAAGTCTCAAAACTTCTCTAAATATGAAGCAAATGGACCAGCTCAGGAAAATTCCTTCAAAACCAAACACCAATTAGAACACCATGAAAGATACCCTCAGGCACATGTAAAGAAGCCCTCAAGGAAGGATTACTAGTGGTGCAAGCATTGTCACATAAGCAACCACAATAGTAATGATTGTCAGAAAAAAGAACACTCCTCATCACACTTCGTGTCTTACAATGGGAACCACTAGTAGGAAGGAACTGACACTGCATCAGAATGGCCTCCATCATCCACCCGACAGTGACTGTGAATGACACACAAGTTACATGCTTGTATGACACAGGTTTAGCATATGATGCTGTCATGTGCGCATCTCTTGTAAAGCCCGAGCAAATTACTACAGGGACAGTAGACATACAAGGGTCAAAAAAGGGAGCAGTAACCATAGCCAGAATGAGGGGGAAATTTCACTATGTGATAGGAAAAATTACAGCAGCCATACTTGATGATCCTATCTTCCCCCTGATATTTGGATGCAGATATATCTTCTTAGGAGAATCTGTAATATATGTAGTCAAGGCTGCAGTCCAGACCAGGTCAAGCTCCAAGAAGTAGGAGGATACTCTGATTAATACTCACCCAGCTGAAATAAAGAAGGCTCTAGCAGAGGATTGCTCAATTAAGCCTTGATTTTGCAAACTGCCAAAAGCACATAATCCCCCTTCTATATGAAGAATGGACTACTATACAGGAAGGCTAGAAAAGGATCACAAGGTTATGGACAGCTGGTAGTGCCATCAGCACATAGGAGCAAAGTTATGGAAATAGGACATGCTATACCCTTTAGTGGTCACATGGGGATAGGTGCCACTAGCCAAAGGATAGTTTGTCATTACTTCTGGCCAGGGGTTACTGAGGATATTAAACAGTGTGGTAAATCCTGTCCAGAATGTCAGCGAGTGGCTCCCAAGCATTGGACTGCACCAGCAACACTGGGAGAAATAACCATCATGAAAACGCCCTTTGAACATGTTGCAGTGGATACTGTTGGACTCCTCACTAGGACCAAGAAGTGGAACAGTTACATACTGACTCTTGTTGACACTTACTCAATGTGGGAAGAGGCAGTTGCCATGACTTCTATTGATTTAAAGCATGTCGCTGAGGAACTACTGACAATATTCACCCAGTTAGATTTCCCTCATCAGATTCTGACAGACAATGGATCACAGTTCAAGAGAAAACTACCTGAAGTGGTATTCAAGTTATTTCAGGCCAGACACTACCATACCTCCCCCTATCATCCTAAAAAAGATGGGCAGGTATGGCAATTCTTGTCTATACTAAGGAAACTGGCACTGGAGAAACCCAATACCTGGAATGTGTATTTACCAGCAGCACTATTTGCTTACTGGGAAGTACCATATCAGTCAACAGGATTGGCCCCGGCAACATTACTCTTTGGTCAGCCAATCAAAGGTCCATCGGAAGCACTGTTGCGGACATGGACAGGTGAAAAGGCACAGGAAATTGTGACATCAGCATTCCAATATGTAAATGAATTAACCTCTCCCTTGAAAACTGGATGGAAATTGGCAAATGATAACGTGCGTAAGGCCAGATGCAAACATGCCGATTCCTTCAACAAGAAAGCCAAGGATAAGGAACTTGCTATAGGAGAGAAAGTGCTTCTCCTATTGCCCAGTAGTAGCAACAAACTGCAGATTGCATGGCAAGGATCGTTTGTAGTTCTTGAGAATTTATCCAGAATTACAAGATTGACAAAAAAGGGAAACAGAAGGTGTATCATGTCAATCTACATAAGAGATATCTTGAAAGGTCATCACCTGAAGTTGCCTGCATGGTGACACTTGCTATAGCAACTGAAATGAAGCACGAACCTCTCACCTCATCCACTGCGACCATTGGAGAGTCAAAGAGCAGGTGAATATCAGTGATTACCTGACTCAAGATCAGAAGAAGCAAGTTGAAGGGTTATTACGGACACATGCAGATGAACCAGGCTGTTCAAACTTAATAGAGTATGACATGAAAGTTACAGATCCGACACCTGTATGTGTAAAAACCTACCCCATTCCTTATGCAAAAGCTCAGGCTCTAAGGGAAGAGATTGAATATCTCCTCAAAGAGAACATCATTTCGGAATCGAAATTGGTCTATAGTGCAAGCGTAGGGCTACTCCCCAAGGCCAGTGGAGAACACCGGTTATGCATTGACTATAGAAAGCTTAATGCTGTTACGGAAACTCAGGCTGATCCCTTGCCTGACACTAATCAGTTGTCCTTGACACTCAGCAACTACTTAACTATCAACTTGGTGAGACTCTGGAGAGGGTGTCATGATGGCTGTGCAGCAAACACAATTGGCTATGGAACTCAGGACAGTAATTTGTATACAGTATATAATGGTTACTTTCACTGCAAGCTGTCAGCATGGATAAGACCAGGAGTGAAGTTCAAAGTCATAACCAAGGTGGAGTGGATTCAATTCCTAAAGCAAATGCAACAGTAGGCTGAAACTTGGAAGTCATGACTCAATAGGCCTTGCCCCTATCTCCCCCTTAGAGTGTAAAGGAGATTAAAGGGCCAAAACACTTGTTCGACTTGGTGACTACTTATGATGATCAGAATTTCCTATCATAATCTTATTCTTTTAATTAATTTTGAGACACTTAGTTTAACCATTTTTATCAGATAATAACAAAATTTGTGATAACAAATCTCATTCAGCAAATTATATGATAATTAAAATTAAACAGCTGTCAACACTGACATTTGTTTGTAGATTTTTATACATAAATAACTGAAAGAGGCTTACCACAGAATTAAGTTCTTGCTTTATTCCGACAGCTGAATCTAAAACTTCAGAGTAACTATTTCTGGCACTCTAGTAGAAGAAAATACAGCACACAGTAACATTACACAGATAATATTACACAGATAATAAAAGAGCAACTCAACATGTTACAACACAGATAATAAAAGAGCAACTCAATATGTTACAACACAGATAATAAAAGAGCCATTCAATATGTTATGACACAGATCTTACACAAACAATAAAAGAGCAACTCAAAATGTTACAACACAGATAATATTATATAGACAATAAAACAGTAACTCAACATGTTACAACACAGATAATATAACACAAACAATAAAAGAACAACTCAAATTATTATGACACAGATAATCTTACACAAACAATGAAAGAGCAACTCAACATGTTATGTCACAGTTAATATAACACAAAAAATAAAAGGGCAACTCAACATGTTACAACACAGATAATATTATACAGACAACAAAAGAACAAATCAACATGTTATAACACAGATAATGTTACACAGACAACAAAAGAGCAACTCAACATGTTACGACACAGATAATATTACACAGACAACAAAAGAACAAAATCAACATGTTATAACACAGATAATGTTACACAGACAACAAAAGAGCAACTCAACATGTTACAACACACATAATATTACACAGACATTAAAAGAACAAATCAACATGTTATAACACAGATAATGTTACACAGACAACAAAAGAGCAACTCAACATGTTACGATACAGATAATATAACACAGACATACTTACTTACTTACTTACTTAGTCGTTCCCCTTCTACCGTGAGGTGTAGAGGTTTGGAAGAGAGAGCGCCAGACTATTCTATCAGCTGTCTTCTTCCTGGCCTGGTTCCATTCTAGTCCTCAGTCCTTCAAAGATTGTCTAATGTTGTCCTCCCAGCGGACTCTGGGTCGTCCTGGAGGTCTGGATCCCTGGCTCTTTGTTTCCCATGCTTGTCGTGGTAGCCGATCTTCTCCCATTCTGCGGACATGGCCAAACCATCTTAGTTGGGACTGTTCTATTTGGGTCTGCAGCGGATGGGATTTTAGGCCTTGACGGATCGTCTGGTTGCGGACCATGTCTCTTCTTGTTACTTCAACCACTTTCCTCAGATACCTCATTTCTGAGGTTTGGATCTGGCTTTTGTGGGTTGTAGTCATTGCCCACGACTCGCATCCATATGTCAAGACTGGGACATAGGTGGAGCGGTATACAGCCATCTTCGTTTTCTTACCAACCTCTTTCTTGCTGAGGAATCCACGATTTATGGCCTGAAAAAGTCTCCCAGCCGCTGCTTTTCGAGTGGCCAACTCTTCTTTGATGCCTCCCTTTCGGTCTATGACAGCTCCGAGATATTTAAAGTGGTCGACCTGCTCCAGGACCTGTTCTCCCAACTTAATCTGATGTTTTCTTTCTTCTCGTGATATCACCATGGATTTTGTTTTAGAGCTGCTTATGACCATCCCTCTCTTCTCCAGCTCTTCCTTCCAGACTTGCAGGTTGGATTGGAGATGTGCCTCTGATTTAGCAATCAGGGCAACATCATCAGCAAATGCCAGCTCCGAAATATAGACCTGTCTCATCTTCCAGTACCCCACTGAATACTTTCTTGTTCTCTCCTTACATGCCTTGATGACATCGTCCATAAGGAGTATGAAGAGGTAAGGTGATAGGATATCACCTTGTCTTACACCAGTGGTGGTCCTGAACTCTTCTGACTTATGGTTTGCTGTCCTCACATAATTTCTGCAAGACTTGTAGAAGCTCTGTATAGCATGAATCAGAGGTGCTGGAATATTCTTCCTTGCCAAACAGTCCCAAAGTTTGCTCCAGGGGACCCTGTCAAACGCCTTTTCCAGATCTATGAAACAAAGATGGATCTCACTCTTATACTCAAGGGCCTTTTCACTCAGCTGTCTGAGTGTGAAGATTAGGTCTTGAGTACTTCGGTTTGCTCGGAATCCGCACTGGACCTCATCCAATTGTGGCTCAGCTAGGCGTCGGAGTCTCTGCTCTAGGATTCTAGAGTATATTTTACCAGGGACACTGAGAAGGGATATGCCTCTATGGTTTCCACATTGTCGATTGTCACCCTTTTTGAAAATTGGTGTTATGATGGCAATCTCCCAATCCTTTGGTATGGTCTTGTTGCACCATGCTGCCTGTAGGACCTTTAAGAGTAATAGGTCACCTGATGCTCCCATGTACTTAACCATTTCTGGTGTTATACCATCATGCCCTGCTGCTTTGCCCATCTTGATTTTCTCTAGTGCTGCCCTCAGTTCTTCCATCTTTATGTCATCTTCACCATCATTGGTTTTCTCTTCTGTGCTAGTGGTTATCATTTCTGATGCTTCACCATGCTCACCATCCAGGAGTTCTGAGAAATATTCTTTCCATCTTTCCATTACTTCCTTCGGGCCAGTAAGCAATTTGCCTTGCTTGTCCTTTATAAATTTGAGAGGGCATTGTTTTTCCTTCCTCATGTTCTTTAGGGTCTTATAGAACAATTTCTGGTTTTCTTGTGCATCTTTTTCTAGCTTTTCTCCAAATTCTTCCCAGGACTTCTGTTTTGCTGCTAGCACTTTGTTCTTTGCTTCTGTTCTGAGTGTCACATATTCTCTATATTTTTCCATTTGTCCTGTTGTGTTTTTAGCTCCTAAGTATTGTTTCCATGCCATTTTCTTCTCTCTTATTTTCTCTTTGACTTCCTCTGTCCACCAAGGTGTCCTCTTTCTCTGGTTCCCAAGTCGGACTTCACCGCATGCTTCTGCAGCAGCTGTCTTTATGATATCCTTGAATTTATTCCAGAGGGTTTCCAAGTCATCAGGTCGTTCTTCTGTGTTGCTCACTGCTGTAGCAATAAGCCCCTGATATCTGGTCTTAATTTCTGGCTCTCTCAGCTTGTAGGTCCTAATGCTCATTTCTCCTGCTCGTTTACTTGGTTTCTTGCGTGATGTTATCCAGAATTACAAGATTGACAAAAAAGGGAAACAGAAGGTGTATCATGTCAATCTACATAAGAGATATCTTGAAAGGTCATCACCTGAAGTTGCCTGCATGGTGACACTTGCTATAGCAACTGAAATGAAGCACGAACCTCTCACCTCATCCACTGCGACCATTGGAGAGTCAAAGAGCAGGTGAATATCAGTGATTACCTGACTCAAGATCAGAAGAAGCAAGTTGAAGGGTTATTACGGACACATGCAGATGAACCAGGCTGTTCAAACTTAATAGAGTATGACATGAAAGTTACAGATCCGACACCTGTATGTGTAAAAACCTACCCCATTCCTTATGCAAAAGCTCAGGCTCTAAGGGAAGAGATTGAATATCTCCTCAAAGAGAACATCATTTCGGAATCGAAATTGGTCTATAGTGCAAGCGTAGGGCTACTCCCCAAGGCCAGTGGAGAACACCGGTTATGCATTGACTATAGAAAGCTTAATGCTGTTACGGAAACTCAGGCTGATCCCTTGCCTGACACTAATCAGTTGTCCTTGACACTCAGCAACTACTTAACTATCAACTTGGTGAGACTCTGGAGAGGGTGTCATGATGGCTGTGCAGCAAACACAATTGGCTATGGAACTCAGGACAGTAATTTGTATACAGTATATAATGGTTACTTTCACTGCAAGCTGTCAGCATGGATAAGACCAGGAGTGAAGTTCAAAGTCATAACCAAGGTGGAGTGGATTCAATTCCTAAAGCAAATGCAACAGTAGGCTGAAACTTGGAAGTCATGACTCAATAGGCCTTGCCCCTATCTCCCCCTTAGAGTGTAAAGGAGATTAAAGGGCCAAAACACTTGTTCGACTTGGTGACTACTTATGATGATCAGAATTTCCTATCATAATCTTATTCTTTTAATTAATTTTGAGACACTTAGTTTAACCATTTTTATCAGATAATAACAAAATTTGTGATAACAAATCTCATTCAGCAAATTATATGATAATTAAAATTAAACAGCTGTCAACACTGACATTTGTTTGTAGATTTTTATACATAAATAACTGAAAGAGGCTTACCACAGAATTAAGTTCTTGCTTTATTCCGACAGCTGAATCTAAAACTTCAGAGTAACTATTTCTGGCACTCTAGTAGAAGAAAATACAGCACACAGTAACATTACACAGATAATATTACACAGATAATAAAAGAGCAACTCAACATGTTACAACACAGATAATAAAAGAGCAACTCAATATGTTACAACACAGATAATAAAAGAGCCATTCAATATGTTATGACACAGATCTTACACAAACAATAAAAGAGCAACTCAAAATGTTACAACACAGATAATATTATATAGACAATAAAACAGTAACTCAACATGTTACAACACAGATAATATAACACAAACAATAAAAGAACAACTCAAATTATTATGACACAGATAATCTTACACAAACAATGAAAGAGCAACTCAACATGTTATGTCACAGTTAATATAACACAAAAAATAAAAGGGCAACTCAACATGTTACAACACAGATAATATTATACAGACAACAAAAGAACAAATCAACATGTTATAACACAGATAATGTTACACAGACAACAAAAGAGCAACTCAACATGTTACAACACAGATAATATTACACAGACAACAAAAGAACAAAATCAACATGTTATAACACAGATAATGTTACACAGACAACAAAAGAGCAACTCAACATGTTACAACACACATAATATTACACAGACATTAAAAGAACAAATCAACATGTTATAACACAGATAATGTTACACAGACAACAAAAGAGCAACTCAACATGTTACGATACAGATAATATAACACAGACATACTTACTTACTTACTTACTTAGTCGTTCCCCTTCTACCGTGAGGTGTAGAGGTTTGGAAGAGAGAGCGCCAGACTATTCTATCAGCTGTCTTCTTCCTGGCCTGGTTCCATTCTAGTCCTCGGTCCTTCAAAGATTGTCTAATGTTGTCCTCCCAGCGGACTCTGGGTCGTCCTGGGGGTCTGGATCCCTGGCTCTTTGTTTCCCATGCTTGTCGTGGTAGCCGATCTTCTCCCATTCTGCAGACATGGCCAAACCATCTTAGTTGGGACTGTTCTATTTGGGTCTGCAGCGGATGGGATTTTAGGCCTTGACGGATCGTCTGGTTGCGGACCATGTCTCTTCTTGTTACTTCAACCACTTTCCTCAGATACCTCATTTCTGAGGTTTGGATCTGGCTTTTGTGGGTTGTAGTCATTGCCCACGACTCGCATCCATATGTCAAGACTGGGACATAGGTGGAGCGGTATACAGCCATCTTCGTTTTCTTACCAACCTCTTTCTTGCTGAGGAATCCACGATTTATGGCCTGAAAAAGTCTCCCAGCCGCTGCTTTTCGAGTGGCCAACTCTTCTTTGATGCCTCCCTTTCGGTCTATGACAGCTCCGAGATATTTAAAGTGGTCGACCTGCTCCAGGACCTGTTCTCCCAACTTAATCTGATGTTTTCTTTCTTCTCGTGATATCACCATGGATTTTGTTTTAGAGCTGCTTATGACCATCCCTCTCTTCTCCAGCTCTTCCTTCCAGACTTGCAGGTTGGATTGGAGATGTGCCTCTGATTTAGCAATCAGGGCAACATCATCAGCAAATGCCAGCTCCGAAATATAGACCTGTCTCATCTTCCAGTACCCCACTGAATACTTTCTTGTTCTCTCCTTACATGCCTTGATGACATCGTCCATAAGGAGTATGAAGAGGTAAGGTGATAGGATATCACCTTGTCTTACACCAGTGGTGGTCCTGAACTCTTCTGACTTATGGTTTGCTGTCCTCACATAATTTCTGCAAGACTTGTAGAAGCTCTGTATAGCATGAATCAGAGGTGCTGGAATATTCTTCCTTGCCAAACAGTCCCAAAGTTTGCTCCAGGGGACCCTGTCAAACGCCTTTTCCAGATCTATGAAACAAAGATGGATCTCACTCTTATACTCAAGGGCCTTTTCACTCAGCTGTCTGAGTGTGAAGATTAGGTCTTGAGTACTTCGGTTTGCTCGGAATCCGCACTGGACCTCATCCAATTGTGGCTCAGCTAGGCGTCGGAGTCTCTGCTCTAGGATTCTAGAGTATATTTTACCAGGGACACTGAGAAGGGATATGCCTCTATGGTTTCCACATTGTCGATTGTCACCCTTTTTGAAAATTGGTGTTATGATGGCAATCTCCCAATCCTTTGGTATGGTCTTGTTGCACCATGCTGCCTGTAGGACCTTTAAGAGTAATAGGTCACCTGATGCTCCCATGTACTTAACCATTTCTGGTGTTATACCATCATGCCCTGCTGCTTTGCCCATCTTGATTTTCTCTAGTGCTGCCCTCAGTTCTTCCATCTTTATGTCATCTTCACCATCATTGGTTTTCTCTTCTGTGCTAGTGGTTATCATTTCTGATGCTTCACCATGCTCACCATCCAGGAGTTCTGAGAAATATTCTTTCCATCTTTCCATTACTTCCTTCGGGCCAGTAAGCAATTTGCCTTGCTTGTCCTTTATAAATTTGAGAGGGCATTGTTTTTCCTTCCTCATGTTCTTTAGGGTCTTATAGAACAATTTCTGGTTTTCTTGTGCATCTTTTTCTAGCTTTTCTCTAAATTCTTCCCAGGACTTCTGTTTTGCTGCTAGCACTTTGTTCTTTGCTTCTGTTCTGAGTGTCATATATTCTCTATATTTTTCCATTTGTCCTGTTGTGTTTTTAGCTCCTAAGTATTGTTTCCATGCCATTTTCTTCTCTCTTATTTTCTCTTTGACTTCCTCTGTCCACCAAGGTGTCCTCTTTCTCTGGTTCCCAAGTCGGACTTCACCGCATGCTTCTGCAGCAGCTGTCTTTATGATATCCTTGAATTTATTCCAGAGGGTTTCCAAGTCATCAGGTCGTTCTTCTGTGTTGCTCACTGCTGTAGCAATAAGCCCCTGATATCTGGTCTTAATTTCTGGCTCTCTCAGCTTGTAGGTCCTAATGCTCATTTCTCCTGCTCGTTTACTTGGTTTCTTGCGTGATGTTATCCAGAATTACAAGATTGACAAAAAAGGGAAACAGAAGGTGTATCATGTCAATCTACATAAGAGATATCTTGAAAGGTCATCACCTGAAGTTGCCTGCATGGTGACACTTGCTATAGCAACTGAAATGAAGCACGAACCTCTCACCTCATCCACTGCGACCATTGGAGAGTCAAAGAGCAGGTGAATATCAGTGATTACCTGACTCAAGATCAGAAGAAGCAAGTTGAAGGGTTATTACGGACACATGCAGATGAACCAGGCTGTTCAAACTTAATAGAGTATGACATGAAAGTTACAGATCCGACACCTGTATGTGTAAAAACCTACCCCATTCCTTATGCAAAAGCTCAGGCTCTAAGGGAAGAGATTGAATATCTCCTCAAAGAGAACATCATTTCGGAATCGAAATTGGTCTATAGTGCAAGCGTAGTGCTACTCCCCAAGGCCAGTGGAGAACACCGGTTATGCATTGACTATAGAAAGCTTAATGCTGTTACGGAAACTCAGGCTGATCCCTTGCCTGACACTAATCAGTTGTCCTTGACACTCAGCAACTACTTAACTATCAACTTGGTGAGACTCTGGAGAGAGGGTGTCATGATGGCTGTGCAGCAAACACAATTGGCTATGGAACTCAGGACAGTAATTTGTATACAGTATATAATGGTTACTTTCACTGCAAGCTGTCAGCATGGATAAGACCAGGAGTGAAGTTCAAAGTCATAACCAAGGTGGAGTGGATTCAATTCCTAAAGCAAATGCAACAGTAGGCTGAAACTTGGAAGTCATGACTCAATAGGCCTTGCCCCTATCTCCCCCTTAGAGTGTAAAGGAGATTAAAGGGCCAAAACACTTGTTCGACTTGGTGACGACTTATGATGATCAGAATTTCCTATCATAATCTTATTCTTTTAATTAATTTTGAGACACTTAGTTTAACCATTTTTATCAGATAATAACAAAATTTGTGACAACAAATCTCATTCAGCAAATTATATGATAATTAAAATTAAACAGCTGTCAACACTGACATTTGTTTGTAGATTTTTATACATAAATAACTGAAAGAGGCTTACCACAGAATTAAGTTCTTGCTTTATTCCGACAGCTGAATCTAAAACTTCAGAGTAACTATTTCTGGCACTCTAGTAGAAGAAAATACAGCACACAGTAACATTACACAGATAATATTACACAGATAATAAAAGAGCAACTCAACATGTTACAACACAGATAATAAAAGAGCAACTCAATATGTTACAACACAGATAATAAAAGAGCCATTCAATATGTTATGACACAGATCTTACACAAACAATAAAAGAGCAACTCAAAATGTTACAACACAGATAATATTATATAGACAATAAAACAGTAACTCAACATGTTACAACACAGATAATATAACACAAACAATAAAAGAACAACTCAAATTATTATGACACAGATAATCTTACACAAACAATGAAAGAGCAACTCAACATGTTATGTCACAGTTAATATAACACAAAAAATAAAAGGGCAACTCAACATGTTACAACACAGATAATATTATACAGACAACAAAAGAACAAATCAATATGTTATAACACAGATAATGTTACACAGACAACAAAAGAGCAACTCAACATGTTACGACACAGATAATATTACACAGACAACAAAAGAACAAAATCAACATGTTATAACACAGATAATGTTACACAGACAACAAAAGAGCAACTCAACATGTTACAACACACATAATATTACACAGACATTAAAAGAACAAATCAACATGTTATAACACAGATAATGTTACACAGACAACAAAAGAGCAACTCAACATGTTACGATACAGATAATATAACACAGACATACTTACTTACTTACTTACTTAGTCGTTCCCCTTCTACCGTGAGGTGTAGAGGTTTGGAAGAGAGAGCGCCAGACTATTCTATCAGCTGTCTTCTTCCTGGCCTGGTTCCATTCTAGTCCTCGGTCCTTCAAAGATTGTCTAATGTTGTCCTCCCAGCGGACTCTGGGTCGTCCTGGGGGTCTGGATCCCTGGCTCTTTGTTTCCCATGCTTGTCGTGGTAGCCGATCTTCTCCCATTCTGCAGACATGGCCAAACCATCTTAGTTGGGACTGTTCTATTTGGGTCTGCAGCGGATGGGATTTTAGGCCTTGACGGATCGTCTGGTTGCGGACCATGTCTCTTCTTGTTACTTCAACCACTTACCTCAGATACCTCATTTCTGAGGTTTGGATCTGGCTTTTGTGGGTTGTAGTCATTGCCCACGACTCGCATCCATATGTCAAGACTGGGACATAGGTGGAGCGGTATACAGCCATCTTCGTTTTCTTACCAACCTCTTTCTTGCTGAGGAATCCACGATTTATGGCCTGAAAAAGTCTCCCAGCCGCTGCTTTTCGAGTGGCCAACTCTTCTTTGATGCCTCCCTTTCGGTCTATGACAGCTCCGAGATATTTAAAGTGGTCGACCTGCTCCAGGACCTGTTCTCCCAACTTAATCTGATGTTTTCTTTCTTCTCGTGATATCACCATGGATTTTGTTTTAGAGCTGCTTATGACCATCCCTCTCTTCTCCAGCTCTTCCTTCCAGACTTGCAGGTTGGATTGGAGATGTGCCTCTGATTTAGCAATCAGGGCAACATCATCAGCAAATGCCAGCTCCGAAATATAGACCTGTCTCATCTTCCAGTACCCCACTGAATACTTTCTTGTTCTCTCCTTACATGCCTTGATGACATCGTCCATAAGGAGTATGAAGAGGTAAGGTGATAGGATATCACCTTGTCTTACACCAGTGGTGGTCCTGAACTCTTCTGACTTATGGTTTGCTGTCCTCACATAATTTCTGCAAGACTTGTAGAAGCTCTGTATAGCATGAATCAGAGGTGCTGGAATATTCTTCCTTGCCAAACAGTCCCAAAGTTTGCTCCAGGGGACCCTGTCAAACGCCTTTTCCAGATCTATGAAACAAAGATGGATCTCACTCTTATACTCAAGGGCCTTTTCACTCAGCTGTCTGAGTGTGAAGATTAGGTCTTGAGTACTTCGGTTTGCTCGGAATCCGCACTGGACCTCATCCAATTGTGGCTCAGCTAGGCGTCGGAGTCTCTGCTCTAGGATTCTAGAGTATATTTTACCAGGGACACTGAGAAGGGATATGCCTCTATGGTTTCCACATTGTCGATTGTCACCCTTTTTGAAAATTGGTGTTATGATGGCAATCTCCCAATCCTTTGGTATGGTCTTGTTGCACCATGCTGCCTGTAGGACCTTTAAGAGTAATAGGTCACCTGATGCTCCCATGTACTTAACCATTTCTGGTGTTATACCATCATGCCCTGCTGCTTTGCCCATCTTGATTTTCTCTAGTGCTGCCCTCAGTTCTTCCATCTTTATGTCATCTTCACCATCATTGGTTTTCTCTTCTGTGCTAGTGGTTATCATTTCTGATGCTTCACCATGCTCACCATCCAGGAGTTCTGAGAAATATTCTTTCCATCTTTCCATTACTTCCTTCGGGCCAGTAAGCAATTTGCCTTGCTTGTCCTTTATAAATTTGAGAGGGCATTGTTTTTCCTTCCTCATGTTCTTTAGGGTCTTATAGAACAATTTCTGGTTTTCTTGTGCATCTTTTTCTAGCTTTTCTCCAAATTCTTCCCAGGACTTCTGTTTTGCTGCTAGCACTTTGTTCTTTGCTTCTGTTCTGAGTGTCACATATTCTCTATATTTTTCCATTTGTCCTGTTGTGTTTTTAGCTCCTAAGTATTGTTTCCATGCCATTTTCTTCTCTCTTATTTTCTCTTTGACTTCCTCTGTCCACCAAGGTGTCCTCTTTCTCTGGTTCCCAAGTCGGACTTCACC
Organism: Oreohelix idahoensis; assembly: GCA_024509875.1. NCBI lineage: Eukaryota > Metazoa > Mollusca > Gastropoda > Stylommatophora > Oreohelicidae > Oreohelix > Oreohelix idahoensis. Next base: position 49,693 of record JAMPIV010002524.1, read on the forward strand.
GCATGCTTCTGCAGCAGCTGTCTTTATGATATCCTTGAATTTATTCCAGAGGGTTTCCAAGTCATCAGGTCGTTCTTCTGTGTTGCTCACTGCTGTAGCAATAAGCCCCTGATATCTGGTCTTAATTTCTGGCTCTCTCAGCTTGTAGGTCCTAATGCTCATTTCTCCTGCTCGTTTACTTGTTTTCTTGCGTGATGTTGGGCAGTTCCTAGGCTGAGCAACTCTTTCAGTTGTTCGTTTGATTGTTAGCAGGTAGTGATCACTTCCAATCTCTGGCCCCCTCCAGACTCTTGCATCTCGGACATATCTGAATGAGCTTCTCCGAACAATGGCATAGTCGATCACTGACTTCTCATTTTTGGTTGGTTCACATCTAGTGTATGCATGTATGCGCTTATGGGGGAACTTTGTGTTTGTAATGATCAGATTCTGCTCACTGCAGAATCTAAGGAGTCGCTTTCCATTGTCATTGAGAGTATCTTCTCCATATCTTCCGATAACTCCACCCCATCTAGCATGGTCATTTCCAACTCTGGCATTAAAATCTCCGAGCATGATAACTTCATCTAGGCAGTCATCCACTGTCCTTTGAAGCAGCTCGAAGAATTCCTCCTTGACCTCTGCTCTCTCATCCTCATTTGGTCCATACACTATGACCAGGTTGACTATGGTTTCTCCTTCTTTTAGTTTTACAACCATAATGCGCTCCGAGACAAAGTTCCATCCCTTGATACTATCTTTCTGATTTTGGGCCACAATGCAACCCACGCCCCCTTTAGCTCTTTCAGATATGGGTACTGTAAAGTTTCTTTCTTCTTTATTTCCCACTCTGTAAAGTGTCAGTCTGTATGCTCTGTAAGGAAGAGTGGTGTGTTGTTGAGATCAGGCATGCTCCAGTCTACCCAGCTGTAAATGGGTAACTCACTTTAGTCCTGAGTTAGGGAAGGCAAAGGCTCCAGGGGAAGCAGGCCCTAAACTTGGTCACTTCAACCGACGCAGGATGGTGTATGTATGAAGTAGAAGTGTAGAGTGTGATTACCGCGAATGGTGTACTGTTCGTGTGCTGACCAATATAACCACTCATACACTTGTGTCTACAAGGCACCAATGCAGACTGCTGGAATCTTTGTTTACTCAATTTATTCAGACGTACACACTGGGACATACGAGTACATCATGGTATGTTGACATATCAATTTGTAGGTATACATAGCAGATCTGAAGTCATGACACATTCAGAAATAATGGGCAGTACATCAAAAGTTCAATGTCATGATACATTAGGCCGCATCCCCCTATCTGACTAAACGCGTCAGTGAAGGCAGATCGGTAAATAACTAAAGTTACTTGACGTCCATAGTTTGTAGTATATATTATGAAACCACGAAAGGGGGGTTTCTAGCAAGATTGAGATCTCCCTGTCACTGTCCGATAATAGGATAAATAATCTGTTCTCTTGGCAGTGATCAAAACATATGATGACCGAAATCTAACATGGCTGCCTCCCTGAGTTGTCGTTCACTCATTCATAGGAAGGAGAATATAAGCCAGAGTTAATTTATAATGGGTATATAAATGATTTCATAAATGTTTCCATACAGCTCTACGGTGATCAGGTTAATTCACGTAGCCATAACCGCTGCAGGAAAGTCTGTCATCTTCGTCGATACAAAACACGACCCTAGCGATACGAAGCACAATGTTCCATCTAGGTCGAATCGACATGAGATCATCAAAATAGGGTCTGGCAATACATGGAGTCCGAATTATACATTGTACCGTACCTTAGGAGAGTCTCTAACATAAACTATAGTAGAGATACCATCTCCTTTAGAAGAAAACCACTTCATGAATCGTATTTCCTTAAGAATCTACCAGCCCTTTGAAAAGTGCGTACCCGCCATTATCACGGTACATCGGAACTCATCACGACTTGTCAAGACAACTCATACTTCCGCTAGACCGGAATAACAAGAATCTAGTCCCTCCTACCCATCCAAAATATACAATATAGGACTGATTCTACTTGTACTAATAATATGTAATACATATGAATTCAGGCCATAAACACAATAAGCAAATTAATATATTTTCTGGCCCTAAAAAATAAGTACAAACGTAAGCGCAATATCCTTGCGCCGGATCAATATCCAGAACGATTACTCCTATAATCAAAAGTGTGAATCAAACAAGGATTCTCTCGCTTTTACCATAGACAGCATTTTCATACACAAATGAATGAATGTCTATATTTTTCCCATATTAAATAGCCATATCGATTTTTGTAATATGTGCGTCAAAATATGCACGCAACAGATTCACCACTGTAGAGCAACGTATTGCCATCGAGATCCATGACTCCTTGTCCTTTTTTCTTCGTTTCCGTTATAGCCAGGATTTCTAGTTTTGCTTTCCTCATCTCTTCCACCAGCTCCTCTTCCTTCCCATTTATACTTCTTGTGTTCCAAGTTCCATAAGTCGTAGTCCGTAGTCCGTTCCAGTTCGTTGCCTTTAGAATCAGTCCGGTTTTCTCTCTTGTATTGCTCGTAATCATAGTTTAAGACAAACAGGTGATTGGCCTGTTGTGCCTTTGCATGGTGGAGGGGCTGCCTCCTTACGGCCTCCATGCAGGCCGCCCTCCTCCTTTTTCATCCGGGCTTGGGACCGGCATTGGCGGAGTTTAACACAGACATTAAAAGAACAAATCAACATGTTATAACACAGATAATGTTACATAGACAACAAAAGAGCAACTCAACATGTTACAACACAGATAATATTACACAGACATTAAAAGAACAAATCAACATGTTATAACACAGATAATGTTACACAGACAACAAAAGAGCAACTCAACATGTTAAGACACAGATAATATTACACAGACAACAAAAGAACAAATCAACATGTTATAACACAGATAATGTTACTAGGTACCACAAAGTGATTTTTGTTTGCACAGAAACACCAGAGAAAACACTGCAGTTTGGAAGCTCTTGGAAATCCATGAAATTAGGTACTTTATATTTTAAAATTGGATAAAAAATAAAAAAGTTACGGCATTTTTAAAAGTGTAGGTACTTTCGCAAAGTTGAAAAAGTTACATCACACCAACTTCAGAGTGCTCCCGTTTTCTTAAATATAATCTTGGAACCTTCTCTGACAAACAGCATACTGTCTGCTATACACTGAATACATAAAGAAAACTATAGGGCTACATCATGAATAATTATCAATATATTTGAGACCAAAAATTGCAAATCATTACCGAAAAATGTAGTATTTTGCACGAACATCAATTTTCACATCATCATATTTCAAAAAATATAAAAGGTACAAGCTTTAAATATGCACATATTAATCTGCATACTACACAAATACAACCCAATTTTTTTCAGAGGATTTGAACATCTGTTTGTTCTTGTATAATTTTTTAAAATATGTCCAGAGTCCAATTTGTCGCAGGGGAAGAAAAAGAATGTGAAAATCAAGAAAAATGTTTTTTTGAAAATACTGTCCATATCTCATTTTAAAAATCATTTGTAGGCAATAATTAACATCTAAACAATAATTAACAACATCTAAACACTATTTTTTTTAAATAAAACAACTGCTTAATAGAATTAAAAAACGTTTTTTTATACCATCGTAGTATGAGTCATATGCAACAGTAAATTCCAGAAGTGAATTTTCTTTACATGTATAGAGCATTACATGTACTATTATTATATCATACATGTAGTGCTTTGAAAATCAGGACGAACCTTAAAACTTGAAAAGTGCACAGCCAGGTTAAATTAAGATGTATATTATTAACATCAATACGTGAGTCTGAACTATTTAAAGTGCATTTCATGAAAGCTGTTTATATATATTTATGTTCGAGGTAAGACTATCAACTAGTGCCTGCTAGTCCGGACATTTCAGTACACCGTCAGCTACTTTCGGCTTTAGTTATGGTAAAATGTTCCGGTTTCCTAGCCTTGACTCAATATGTCGGCCATTGGCATTAGGCCTAGCGATAACATTCGCTTATGAGATCATAATTCACCCTATTATGTTGCAAAAGAAACCTTCATTTAATTACCAATTAATCAAAACATGCATTTTTTATTCAAATTGGTAACTTTCTTAGCTTTTCAAGCTCTTGAAAAAATTAGATTGTTATGCGAATGTCTGAAGCGGTGATAACACATTCCTTCCACGCTGTTACAACAACTATGTGATCGTGTTAAATTGCTAAATAATATTAAAACTATTGTAAAGTTTACATTTAAAGTTCAAAACATTGTTAATAAGTGATATACTTACATATAGTCATCTTAAAATCAGAAGATGTGATGAAGTTTGAACACGAACCAACATAAGTGGCATGACGATTTTGATCGACATAGGGAGTTATCACGGTCGTTGTAACAGCCTCGCTCTGCATTTTTCGCTAAGATTCTTGACTGACAGAGCGTTACTTAAAGTCAAATCGCTTCACCAGCAAACATCAGAAAACTTTGATATTTTACAGGAATAAATAAAAATGGCTCCCAAATCTTCTCATACCATGCAAGGAATTATAACACAACTTAAAATGTTAAATCTTGTAAAATTTCAACTTCACTTCAAGAAATCTACATTTTCCACTTTATTTTCTAGAGCTTGCATTATATGAAATTAAAGCTAATCCTCCTCCCATCATAATGGTGAAAACCGTATGCAAATCAGACATCTGCTGGTCAAGCGAAACCCATTTGAATGAAGCGGGGTGAGGCAAAAAAGCCGAGAGTAGGCCGCGCGCCGGGTTTTGCTACGCGTAACATTGCTGTTTGTTTTTATTAGTAAAAAAATACTTCAATAACTTTTATTATTCGGGAATTAATACACTTCAAAAGAGAAGAAGATAACGAGTATCGTGATGTAAATTTTATTTCAATCCGCTTAATAGCAAAGGGACAGTGACGAATTTCCCTCAGTTTTCTCGATTTTCGTCCGTTTTCAACAGCTCGAAGCGGGCGGTTTGTGGATACTAATGTTACACAGACAACAAAAGAGCAACTCAACATGTTACAACACAGACAACATTACACTGACATTAAAAGAACAAATCAACATGTTATAACACAGATAATGTTACACAGACAACAAAAGAGCAACTCAACATGTTACGACACAGATAATATTACACAGACATTAAAAGAACAAATCAACATGTTATAACACAGATAATGTTACACAGACAACAAAAGAGCAACTCAACATGTTACAACACAGATAATATTACACAGATATTAAAAGAACAAATCAACATGTTATAACACAGATAATGTTACACAGACAACAAAAGAGCAACTCAACATGTTACGACACAGATAATATTCATTGTGTTATGTAAAGATCCTGGGGGTCAAAATAAAGATTAGGTTTACTGCACCCTGAGGCATGTCAAACAAGATGACTAAAATGAGGTTGTGGAGGGGACTGACAACCTCATTATGTATTAACTTGTCACAGAAACTACCAACACTGGAGTATGTATAAGTATGGAGTAGACTTTAAGTAATGGGACCAGCAGCGGTAGTAGCCCACTGCTCTGTTTGGAGCCCAAATTTTATAAGACTTACAGTATTGTTTGTTTAGTTCAGTTTTTTACATAAATGTTACCACTGTTGACTTACAATTAGAACAAAAAATAAACTCACTTCACAGTTTAGTTCCAGTTTCATATTTTCACTTGGTAATAAGCTGTGCGTTTCCATTTTTCTTGCTGTCTGGAAATAAATAAGTCTTATGTAAGTGACACACATATTTAGGAAAAGTACCACTGTATTATATTATGAATGAAAGACATTAGACTGGGACAAGTCATTGCAACAGTGCAATATGTTGGCAACACTTCACAGCCCTTTGACATATGCAGTGGTAACAAACAAGGCTGTATTTTCGTACCTAACCTGTTCAGGAATTCTTAGCTTTACTCTTGAATGAGGCATTCAAAGATGCAAGAGAGGGAATAGGCATTCACTCCTAGGTCAGACTGATGATCGACTGCTTAACCTCACAAGGCTGAAGGCAAAAATGAAAGTCAGTAGTGTCACTATAAGGAAAAAAATCAGTTCATTTACAGACTAACAGACATATGCTATGTTGCCCAAATATGTAGCCTAAATTTTAATTCATAACTACCCCCAATTTTTTTTTTTTTTTTTATCAAAATAATTTTTTTGAAAAGCTCAAAACAGGGTAAGGTTTATATACAAGATTAGTGGCCATTGTTCTAAGATTTCTTCCCACTTATAATTTATAAAAAGAAAATGAGATGCTGGATACAGGGTTACTGTTAGTCTAACGATGGGGAGACCAAATAGTAGTTCCTAAGTCTAACCTTAACTGTGTTGCTAGCTGTCATAATGGGATACTTGTCAATAACCAGTTGGGCAACTTGGCTACACGTATCTGATATTCTAATGATGTACAGATCAAAAAATAGATCCTAATGCTAACGTTGACCATCTTGCATGCTTTCATAACGAGCTTCTTATTTATAAACAATTTGACAACATGGCAAGACGTGTCTGATATCACTGGCTAACAAAAAAAAATTGTGTTTTTCTTTCTCTAACATTTCTATGTTTTTCTGGTCAATTTTAATGCGCTGTTTTTAAATCTGCAAACCGTTTTTCTCTATCAGGTCGGGATCTCTAGAAATACGCAATTAAAGTTTTTAAACAACGCATACAGTATTACAACATCATTCGTACAAGAAGTATAACAGTTATGTAGGCTTGAATTTCTTTGCAGTCGACTTTCGTCAGCGAATGGCATGTGGTACATCGCGATGAAGCATCCAACAATAATCGGTAAGCATGGTCACACTCCACCGTCCTTGATAACGTGACTCCATTACGGCGATGTCTTGATGGAATCGTTCTCCATGTTCATCGCTGACTTCGCCAAGGTTGTCAGGGAAAAAGTCAAGATGCGAATCGAGCAAATGGATTTTGAGGGACATGTTACAGCTCATAATTCTGTATGCATCTATGCACTGCTTAACAATATGCACATAGTCGACAGATTTGTGATTTCCCAGAAAGTTATCGATGATCGATTTGAATGCCATCCTTGCGCGAAGTTCACTACCATGTAACAAGTTCTCGAATTGTTTGTCTGCAATAACTTTCCTTTTTGTTGATTTTGAAAAGGCTTTTGACAGCATACATAGGGACAGTTTATGGAAAATACTGAGGGCTTATGGAATTCCAAGCTGCATAGTGTCAATCATAAAAAGCCTCTATGCCAACTTTACGTGTAGTGTTGGGCAGAGCAACCTAACCTTCGAGGTGAAGACAGGAGTACGACAGGGATGCCCCTTATCAACCACTCTATTTTTAACAGTCATAGACTGGGTGATGCGCCAGACAACAGAGGGCAGTCCAAGAGGAATAAGATGGACTACATTTTCAACATTGGAAGATCTGGAATATGCAGATGACATTGCACTGCTGGCACATTCACATCAACACATCCAGGAAAAAACGGATAGACTTAATAAATTTAGCCAGCAGGTGGGCTTGAACATCAACTTAAAGAAGTCTGAGGTCATGACGCTCAATGTGAGCAACCCTGAGCCCATATCAGTAAGGAATCAGCAACTGGTACAGACAGATACCTTCACATACCTAGGAAGCATAGTAACACCAGACGGTGGGGCAGGCAAAGACATCAACATCAGAATGAATAAGGCAAGAACAGCCTTCTTTAGCCTAAATAACATCTGGAAGTCCTCCCAATACAGCACAAGCACAAAATTAAGATTATACCAGAGTTGCGTGCTTTCTGTGCTTCTCTATGGTGCGGAATGCTGGAGAGTCACAGAGAAGGAAATGTCAAAATTGTCCTCTTTTCACACAACATGCCTAAGAAAAATTCACCGAATCTTTTGGCCGAATACCATCACCAACCAAGATCTGCTTACTCGTAGCAAGCAAGAGGACATGCATACCATCATAGCTGGCAGACGCTGGAGCTGGGTTGGTCATGTCCTCAGAAGAGACCCCGATGCCATCACAAGAACAGCTATGCTTTGGACCCCTGAAGGAAAGCGAAAGAGAGGCCGACCAAAAACAACTTGGCGGAGGACTGTGGAGGCTGAGATGCAAAGAATGAACCAGAGTTGGGGCACTGTACGAAGGATGGCCACCGACCGTGCAAAGTGGAATCAATTTGTTGTTGCCCTACAAGACGCCACTAGGCGTGATGGCCACTGACTGCTTTGACGGTCGGTGGTTAAGGATCGAAGAAGAAGAAGAATAACTTTCCTAATCTGAGGTCATACAAAGATACCTTCCTTTATCTTTGCATCGCTAACTTGCGGAAACTTTTCTCGAAGATAAGTGACAGCTTTGCTCGTTTTATCTAACGCTTTTATGAAATTCTTCATGAGCCCCAACTTTATATGTAACTGTGGTAAAATGATGCTGTCATTGTTAACTAATGGCTCGTGTATTACATTTTTATGCCCGTGCTGCATACGATCCCTGATAGGCCACACCTTTCTTGCATAATGTTCCTGTCTGTTGCGGCTGTCCAATTCACATAGGAAGCAACAAAATTTAGTATACCCAGTCTGCATGCCCGTGAGAATTGCAATGACCTTTAGGTCTCCAAAATCCGCCATTGGTAGTCATTGTACTTTATTTTTGCCAAAAGTATAGCCATGTTGTCATAAGTTTCTTTCATATGAACAGAGTAGGCGACTGGAATTGATGAAAATAAATTTCCGTTATGCAATAACACGGCTTTTAGACTAGTCTTGGAAGAGTCGATGAAAAGTCACCATTCGTTGACTATGTGCTCATGACCGAGGTGCACCATTAGACCATTTACATCTTTGCAATAGCAAATGTCGTCATCCATCTCAAAGTATTGAACAAGTTCTCTGTGTCTATGACGAAATTTAGATATCGGAGTATTGGGCGCTAAAAGATTCCATTCTTTGAGTCGCGAACCGAGTAATTCCGCTTGTCCTTTGGTAAGAGTGAGATCACGTATTAGATCTGAAAGATCTGAATGGTTAATTAAGTGAACACCCTCATTCACCGGTATATAATCCGAGTCAGAATTAGTTTCTTAAGCAGGTAAACTATCACTTTCTGATGGTTCATTTACGTCCAACGGATACTGTTCTGGTGGAACTGGGATCGGACACGTGATTGGATCATGAGGCACTGGTTTCGAAGCCAATTCAATATTTGGATAAACCACAGACTTTCTAGTTTTAAAAGTAAAACCATGGATATTTGTCAAGCAGAAGTAACAATCAGTAGCGTGATTTGTCGGTTCACGCCATATTACTGGCACTCCAAAAGACATCGACTTATGCTTCGGCAATTTTCGTAACCAACCTGCCAATGTATTTGCACAAGTCGAACAAACTGCATTTGGCTTCCAAGATTTATTTGCATCATCAACTTTCGAATCGAAATAAAGTTCATATGCTTTCTTTAGTAATGGTGTAAAGTTTTTCTGGTGAACACGATCGGTAAAATATCCGCACACTTAACAGAACAGATCAGCCGAATTTCTACAACTTCTAAAAGCCATATTTTGCTCAGAAATATTTCAAAATACAGTAACTATTTGAAAAATAGCGTAACATATGTCATGCATCGTTTAGCAGTATAAAAAGTAGAATTATTTTGCATTTTATTATATTTTAATAAGTTATATTATGTTCAGAAAGCAATGGCAAACTACTGAATGAAAAAAATTGCCTAGAAAAATCACAAACAGCCAATAAAAGCTGGGATTGATTGCCACGTCCTGTAAAGGATAAGCAACTAACTTATATAGTAAAAATGAAATGGAGCAAATAACGGTTTCCCAAAAATATATTTATTCACAAATATCTTAAGAACCCGATGTGATAGAGATAAACGGATTTCAAATTAAAATCAGCGCAAGAAACTGACCTAAGAACACTTATTCTTATATAAGAAAGAAAAATGTTGTTTGTCAGTGTATTCTGTGTCTTGTCATTGATTAGTTGATATTTGCACAATGTTGTCATTGAAAGTTTATGAACTGATTAACCAAAATTGATTACTCCTATATAAATATTAGTGGTATTGTTTGTGACAAAGATAATTTTTAATGCAGGAAAGAATGAATGAAAGGAAAAAGAGATGACAGTGTTCATTGACATCATCCAAATATGCCACTCTTGTTGTTACTTAGTTAGTCATCCTTCGTCTACCATGAGGTGTTTAAGTTTAGAGGAATGAGCACCATACTATCCTATTGGCTGTCTTCCTCCTGGCCTGGTTCCATTCTAGTCCTTGGTCCTTCAGAGACTGTCTAATGGTATCTTCCCAGCAGACTCTCGGATGTCCTGGAGGTCTGGATCTCTTGCTCTTAGTTTCCCATACGAGAAGACGCAGCAATAGAGACCGCAGTCAGCGACTCATAGCTTGACTGCCTGCGTCAGGACCAGCGAACCAGAGCTGGTCAAGACCGTGCTCCACCTCCACATGGTGGTCCTGGAAACAGTCTGCAGCAGTGCAGGCTGGCTGAGCGAGCATGGATCGCAATGGGAAGGCAAACCCGGTCCTAAAAAATGCCGTGCAGAAGTCGGATGTGTCGACCGAAAGGTGCAGATATTACAGCTTAGGTTTAAACAGACACAACGCAACCACCGTCCTTTTCAGGGTGAATGAGGAAGAAGAAGTTTCCCATACTTGTCATGGTAGCCAATCTTCTTCCAAACTGCAGACATGGCCAACCATCTTGGTTAGGACTGTTCTACTTCAGTCTGCACTGGCTGAGTTTTGATGCCTTGCCATATGGTCTGGTTGCAGACCATATCTCTTTTTGTTACTTCAACCACTTTTCTCAGATACCTCATTCCTGTAGTTTGGAGCTGGCTTTTGTGGGTTGTAGTCACTGCCCATGACTGGCATCCATATCTCAAGACTGGAGTATAGCTGGAGTGGTATTCTGCCGTGTTCGTCTTTTTTGCCAATTTCTCTTTTACCGAGGAATCCTCGATTTATGGCAGTCTCCCCAGCTGCTGCTCTTATGATAGCCAAATCTTCATGTTATTACACTTTGGATGAAAGTTAGGGTTTAGGATTAGGTTTATGACTGGTAGGCCTAACCCCTCATTATTGTATCTTACTTACTTACTTACGTAGTCGTTCCTCTTCTACCGTGAGGTGTAGAGGTTTGGAAGAGAGAGCGCCAGACTATTCTATCAGCTGTCTTCTTCCTGGCCTGGTTCCATTCTAGTCCTCGGTCCTTCAAAGATTGTCTAATGTTGTCCTCCCAGCGGACTCTGGGTCGTCCTGGAGGTCTGGATCCCTGGCTCTTTGTTTCCCATGCTTGTCGTGGTAGCCGATCTTCTCCCATTCTGCAGACATGGCCAAACCATCTTAGTTGGGACTGTTCTATTTGGGTCTGCAGCGGGTGGGATTTTAGGCCTTGACGTATCGTCTGGTTGCGGACCATGTCTCTTCTTGTTACTTCAACCACCTTCCTCAGATACCTCATTTCTGAGGTTTGGATCTGGCTTTTGTGGGTTGTAGTCATTGCCCATGACTCGCATCCATATGTCAAGACTGGGACATAGGTGGAGCGGTATACAGCCATCTTCGTTTTCTTACCAACCTCTTTCTTGCTGAGGAATCCTCGATTTATGGCCTGATAAAGTCTCCCAGCCGCTGCTTTTCGAGTGGCCAACTCTCATTATTGTATCTCAGGATTCTATTTTTTTTTTCTTTGAGACTATTAACCACGCAGCCCATGGTTTTTATTTTAGCCAAAAAAAAACTCAAGTGTTTCACAAATTTCTTGGCATAGTTATTACTGTATTAAATTAATTACCGGGGCCCGAAAGGGGAGCAAAGAATAGTAACACTGTTCCCTGCCATGCATGTCGTAGAAAGTGACTAAGGAGGGTTGGGCATGGGGCTGGTTACCTCATCCTGTAAAACATTTAAACCACAAAAAAACTTCAACAAATATGGACAAGTCAATTAAGGAAAGACAGGAGGAATTGGCATGTGTTTGTTGAAGGCCTATGCTCCTTTGGGAGTGGAGGGTTATGAATATGAATGAAATAAATTAAAAGGATATGCTTGGGTAGGTAGGAGTGGAGTATAGAATACATGACTTCAGAAACAAAATTGTTGTTGTTGTTGTTGTTATTGATCCAACGGCACTTGGGCTCTCGCCCTTCGACCCAGTGCCAGGTAGTGATATCTGCTTGTTTTCGCAAGTTGTTTTGTTTCTCCTGTAGTAAAGTGAATCCGTATCACAACACGCTCAAATTCCCCACTTAAAACGTACTAGCTAACTTATTTAAAATCTATAAATAACTACAGTATTTGAAATTTGTCTGAGGGTCTAGTCAAATTTACCGCCAACATTTAACTAAGAGTATTTGAATTTTTCTAAGAAAACAAGTTAAAAGTTACCACCCCCCCTCATACACCCATCCCAATATTTATCGAAGGACGTAGTAAAATTTAACAACCAATCAAATCGTTACCTCTTTTTTTGTAGAACAAGAAAAATGTTGGTTGTAGTGGAAATATATCTATTCTGTGTTTTTGATCGAACTTAAATAATTTATTTCTTGATATCTAAAGATAATTAAAATAAAAGGGATATCTCAAATTATAGCGCTGATATTGCTTAACATATACACATAGAGATTCCCTCATACAAAATTATCTTGATGTAGAAAAATTTAATTTAGTAATATTTTCACATCAGGTTAACATCAAATTTAATTACAAAAAAATTAACCCCATTTGAATGCAAAGGAATAACTAAAGGAAAACTATGTAGAACGATAGAGAATAATTGGCCGTTTAATTATCACTTTTGATAATTAAAATCGGTTCACAAATAAATAAGATAAAAAATAAACAAATTCGGTCAGATTGGACACTTATGCTTAAAATCGCTCAAGTTTATAGTTTTGGAAAATAGTTAAATTTTTTGGACTCGCCCTCTGATTGGTTGAGGGTAGGGTGATAAAAATTAACAACGTCTTGTATAGTCTGCCATAAATCGAAAGCTTCCATGCCAAGCTGACCTGCTTGAAAAAGACAGAAGGGACATGCCTTTGCCGTCTGTACTGTGTGCACAAGTGCTAGAGCCTTTAGTGACTGTTAGCTTGAGTGTGTGAAGATTCCTTACTTGAGGGTAAGATAGATAAGTTTATTTGTATAATTTATTGACATGTAGGCCACAGGCTGTGAGCCATATTTTATTTCGATACTGCTATTGGGAGAGGTTATGTCACAATGACCTACGTAGGAATGTGCCTAAAGCAGTTTTATTCGGAATGAAAAATTGTGAAAAGGTTGGCAAATTGGCCTTACAAATTTTTGCGACTGTAAGTGCAGTAGAAATAAATTGATATTGCCGTTGGGAGTGCCACATTGTTCAAATAACATGTAAAACCATGTATAGAATGCTAGAAAGAAATAATCAACAGGTCACAAGATATGTATTGTACACCCCTGCTTATTGTATGGAAGACACACACTGTATGATGGACAGTGGCTTTGAATTACCACTAAAGAAGAATATTACACAAAACTGATTGTAGACAACAGAATGTAAGGTCTGGTGCGAATGGTCAGCACACATGACTGACCAAGGTAAGTTTTCATAGTGATTAGGTGTGGAATTAATATAGACAAGCTCTATATGGGAGGAAATTTTCCTTCTTATTCCAGGTTGAATTACAAAGACCTAGTTGTTGCAGAAATCTGGGGAAGAAGAAAACGAGGGAGTTGAATGCTCATACTATAACCTGCAGCTAAACTCCTCATCTTTGTCCAGGAGGCCCAACGTTTTGGTGAACCTGAATACTTATGAGCCAACTGTATCAATAAAGTTCAAGTCCTTCACAACAGGCACATGATAGTTCATTCAAATCCAATTCCACACAATAAACTTTACCTTGGAGGGATTAAAACAACAGACCTTCCAATTACAGAATAGTGGTATTATCAAGCATAGAAACAAGAACTAGGTGTAGACATTTCAGTGACCTCTTTTGCTTAACTGATTCCGTACGTAAGATCTATTAAAAGACGCAATGGCCGACCGCTATGGCCGCAAGATCTTTTAAAAGACGCTGATTTATTTCGTTGTTTCTTTCTATTCTGATATTTTATACTGCCCGGAATTTATCTCGAACGGAAGTAAACACAAAACTGGGCAAATTTCAACAAGCTTCAATGTCTTTTATTTGCGTTTGAAGGGATTTTCTCACATTTATCTTCATCTTTAATCGTGTTTTGTCGTATTGCCATAATGGCCGAAAACACACAGGATATGTTACTAATATGTAAACAGTGAACAAACTGTGTGATCAACCATAACTTTCTTACTTTTTCTGTGTTTCTAAATGGATTACCTGCACAAAGAGAGCAGTGAAACTGTATTGTGATAACAATTTATGTTACAAGCCTTACGTAAGTCGAAAATTTTTGTTCAAAATTTCAAGTTATCTTTTTTTCCGTGTACATATTATCTGTTATAACATAAACATAACATAAAATTAGCCAGAAAGGCATATGGATTTATATTGTTCATCCAATGTACTTTAATTTGATATATAATATGTTATACTTAACTCATGATTAGACACACATTGTCAGTAAACGTAAATTATGTATGTGTAAATTTTTGGGGCTTAAAAATAATTCCGTCCAGAGCTGAAAATAATTACGTACGGAATCAGTTAAAAGACATGGACAGAGTGTCCAACATATTTAGTTCTCTTTTGGAAATACACATTTCTTGATTTTGAGAATTCCTGACCCACAAGTTTGAGGTACAGGAACATTAAATTGTATATATCTCTATATATATCTAAACTTTTCAAACAGTCTTATTTACTTAATTTTCATTGAGTTAAAGTTCTGTTTTGAAATTAAATACATTACCCTAGACACCTTGCCATAACACACCACAAAGATTCTTTAGTTCTGGTGAGATCTAAAGGGGTGACAGTTAGGGACCCAGAGAACTTCATCATCATCAGTCTTTACTCTGGGAACTTACATAGTCTGACCTCACCTGGATTGTCTATACACCCTTGCTCTTTTCAGAGAAGGGGGTATTACTTATAAGACCAGTCTCTTATCTGGCACTATCCTGGTATCCTCTGATACATCTATTTGTCCAGGATAGCCTATATTTAGTAACATCAAAACCTCTTATCACATCTCCGTACAGGGTGTTCCACTTATCTGGCCTCGGAGGAAGAAGCATTTTTCTAAGATCATCGACTGCTGGGCACTCAAAGGGGTGGTGGTCAACAATTTCATGGGGGTAGTTACATAGCTGGCACCCTGGAGGGTGTTGTGGTTGGATTCTGTTTAAGTGGCTGTTGAGTGGTATATGTTGTGATCTGAGTCGAAAAATGGTGCTCTGATCCCTCCTTGTAAGATGGTTGATGTTGTCGTTAGGATCAGGACCCGCCATATGTCTGTAAACCTCTCTTCCAGTGTTTCCCATGGCCCATCTGTTCAGCCAAGTTTCTTTGTTGTTCATATGAGTGTTTTGGCTGTTTGGAGAGTTGTTGCTGTGAGTGGTTGTTCTTGTTTTGTTCCTTTCTTTGCTAATCTGTCTGCTCTGTCTTTACCTGGTGAATTTGAGTGGCCTGGGATCCACTGCATAACTATTCTGATGCCTTAGGAAGTGATAAGCTGATCAACATCCAGGATTAGTTTGGCTAATTCAGTTTTACAATGTCCACCGCCTTCCAGAGCTTGTAATGCAGACAATGAGTCAGTAAAAATGACAATGTTTTGAGCCTTTGAGGGAAAGGCATCAAATACAGTCTTCAGATGTTATACAGCTGTTTCCAGTGCAATGGTTTCAGCTCATAGTTGGAGCAAAACTCCCCACATGCATCAAACAGCTCGTCGGAAGATCCGTCTGGATAATATATGTAAACTCCGTAACCTGCTTTGATGGTGGCCTTAAATGCAGATCCGTCAGTATAGACATGTAACCATTCTTTAGGGTAGGCATCAATGGTTCTTTGTGATGCACTCATAAGACTGACTGGGTCGGCCTGTTTGGTTGTTCCATCTACTAATTTCATCTGTACTTCTGGTGTTTTTAAGTGGGTATGTGGTGGTAAATTCCTTATTACTTTCTGTATATCTTGTCTTCTTTTTGGGAGGTGGTATCTATCTTGTATTTCATGGACATGGTGTAAGACGGTCTTGTGCTTTATTCTTTGCTTGTGTACCCAGTTTTCTACAAGGTGCCTGTTAGGGTGGTTTCGGTTCATTCTCTTACATCTTTCATAAACTTCTAAAGCAGCTTTATCTCTCCGCAAGCTGGGGGGGGGGGGGGGGGGGGTTCCACATTTGTGTGTATTTAACATGCAGCAGTTGGTGTTGATCTCATAGCTCCACTGATTAGTCAAAGGGCATTGCTTTGCACTCTGTCGAGAGACTCTAGGTTTGTTTTGGAGTAAGCAGTAAGCAGTGAGTTGTTATATTCTATCACAGAATGGACAAAGCCAAGGTACAGGCCTCTCAGAGTATCCTTGTCTGATCCCCATGTAGTTCCAGCAAGCCTCTTCAATAGTTGTAATCGCCTCAGTGCTTTGTTCTTTGTAATCTCAATATGGTTCTTGAGGTTGAGCTGCTGATCAAGTGTGACTCCAAGATACATGGGATGTTCTTCTTTTGTCACTTGTTGTTTGTCTAGCCACAGGTTGATATTCTTCTTGGCTACTTTATGGCTTTTGGTAAAGATAGTGTACATAGTCCTTGTATAGTTGACCTTTAGTTTCCATGTTTGGCAGTTTTCATGCAATCTTCTAAGGTCTCCATTTAGTCTTTGAGCTCCACTTTCTAGATTCTCATGACTCTGCCATATTGCCAGGTCATTAGTGCAAAGAGCTTTTTCGGCTTTGATCTGGTCTGCTAAGTCATTGATATAGATGAGAAATAGAGTGCAGCTTAATGATGAGCCTTGTGGTAAGCCCTCCTCTAAGACTTCTTTAGATGAGATTGCATTGTTTATCTTTGTCTGGATTGTTCAATCAATCAAAAAATATGTTATCCAGTTGTATAACCTGCCATGTATTCCCATGCCAATCATCTTCATTAGGAGGCCTTTTCTCCATACATGATCATAGGCCTGCTGCAGGTCAAAGAAGATGGCCACAGTATGTTTCTTATTCTGGAAGCCATCATGAATTCTTTGCGTCATCTGGTCTTCTGTGCAGCTGTTGGTTCTGAAGCCTGCCTGTTCATGACATAGAATGCTGGAACTCTCAAGGAACCAATAGAGACTCGTGTTTATCATTCTTTCAGCAATTTTGCCCAGGCATGATGTTAAAGATATTGGACGGTAGCTTTTGGGTTCATCTGGGGGTTTGTTGGTTTTTAAAATGGGGACAATATGAGCATTCCTCCAGGCTTTTGGAAGTTTGCCTGATCTCCATGTCTTATTGATCAGCTTGAGGATGCTTCTCTCCCAGATGAGCCCAGGTGGAGTAGCATTTCATTGTGGATCTTGTCCTGCCCTGGGGACTTTCTAGGTTTTAATTTCTTCAGGGCTTGCTCTAACTCCTTCATGCTGAACTCTTCTTCGAATGGGGAAGCATTGACCGTTGAGGCTTTCTCTTGTTTCTTTAACTGGTGTAGTTGTTTCCTGTCCAGCTCTGTGAGTTTACCTGCTCTATTCACATTGGCAAAGTAACAGTTGAAGTGTTCTGCTTTCTTTTGGTCTTCAGCGATTGTCTTCCTTCCGTCTATCACTGGCTTTGGATTCATCCTTCTACTTTCTCCTGAAAGATTATTTACTAATGCCCATGCTTTAATTCCATTCTGTCTGAGATCTAAGTTGGAGCACGTTTCTGTCCATTTATCTTTTTTGGCCTTTTTAATTGTAAGTTTGACTCTAGCACATGCTTTATTGTACTGAATCTTTGCCTCTTGTGAACGTGTGATCTCAAGTGTTGTTCTGGCTTTGTTTCTTTCAGATAGTAATTTGTATTTCTTAATGTGGTTATATGACCTGTTCAGAATCTATTTAGTTGAAAACTTACTTGTTCACCTCAGTTGTCTGTCTATAGACTATTAATCTCTTAAGGATTCTCCTGCTTAATATTTTTCCTGGAACGGATAGTAACATTTTACCTATGTAATTTGTGCACTCTTGTAAAGCTCCCTTATTAAGCAACTTGACAAGATAAACTTCCTTCCATTCTGCTGGTATTTCTTCACTCTTCCAGACTTTACCAGGTAGCTTGTAGAAACTTCTCTATATAAGTTTCAATATCTGCTTTGATGGCGTCTGCTGGAATGCCATCTGGACCAGATGCTTTTCCATCTTTTAGAAGCTTTATGGCTTTCTTTATTTCTTAACTATTTGTTTGTTCACAATTGATATGTACAAAGTGTTAACTCAAATACATGACACTTCTATTTTTTTTCTGAATTCATGTATTCTATACTCCACTCCTACCTACCCAAGCATATCCTTTTAATTTATTTAATACAGTAATAACTATGCCAAGAAATTTGTGAAACACACTTGAGTTTTTCTGGCTAAAATGAAAAACAGTGGGCTGTGTGGTTAATACAGTCTCAAAGAAAAAAACAAATAGAATCCTGAGATACAATAATGAGGGTTAAGGCTTACCAGTCATAAACCTAACCCCTAACTTTCATCCAAAGTCTAACAACATGAAGATTTGTCTATCATAAGAGCAGCAGCTGGGAGACTGCCATAAATCGAGGATTCCTCAGTAAACGAGAAATTTCACTATAGACCTCATTATAACTCATCAACGGTTGAACGGGATACATGAGTTAGCTTTACTTCATTATTTATGCAAAAAGCGATCGGGTTACTTAGGCCTACACTCAATATTCTAGTAACTTTTTTTTTTTTAAATTAATGAAGAAAAATATCCCGTTCAACCTCTGATGGGTTATAATTAGGATATATATTGTTTTCAATTCCAAATAATATGAACAACTGCCGATATGAGAAAGTGGCATCACATTTGTCAAATCATAGTAACTATCACGCAGCTTTTTAAATAATAGCACAGTAAAAGCAAATAGACGAGCACCGTCAAATTGAGACATTCGTCCTGTTTTTTTTTTTTTTTTTAGTCATTCGTCCACTGAAAATAGAAGCTACTAAGCTTGCGAGTGGCGTACAGCGTTTCCACTCTCAATTTTGAAGAAAAGAAACTTAGATATCGGCGACTTGGGCTACTATGGGCGATGTATGGGAACAATCTATGTTATGTGGCATTCTTTAACTAATGAAGGAAAACCACATTCAGACAGTACCAAACAAAATCCTACATCTATCAGTGAATCCACCTAGCAGTATTGCAGCTCTGGTGGCGTATTAACTATCACGTGATCAGGGTTGCCAGACATTTTCAATAATAAAAGTAGCGATATATACGTATATATATTGAAAGCGTATTTTCCGTCTTTTCATCTGCACGAAATTGTTCGATCCCATCTAAGCCACCTAGAAATCTGAAATTTGGCATGCTGATAGATCCTAAGATATGATGACCTTAAAAAAATCCGAAAAACCGAAAATTAAAAACCGTAATTAAGTCAGCAACGTTGTGCTACAAGGGAAATAATTTTATTTCAAAAAATTTTATTTTTAAAGGAAAGTTAGAAGCTCATTATAAAATTAAAGATTGTATAAGATTTATAATCTAACACTTTCTTACTTTTAGAATGCAGGTTTCAAAAATTAAGTAAATAATTTTTTAACGTAAATAAATATCAACAATATTTAAGAATTAATAATAATAATAATAAATTCTTTAAGCGCCAAACACGGCGCATAAGGCAGAAACCAGTGCTCTCCAGGTTGTTCGTTGTGACGCCACTCCTCTTAGCTCTTGCACATTATTTAGGCCCAACGTTCTTCCTTAATTTAAGAATTGGTATTGCTAAAATTAATATTGTTGTGTAATTATAAAGTAGTTTACTTTAGAAAGAGGATTGTCATTACGATTAAAAATTACAGCTGCATGTACATGGTAGATGGTTGAAAGGCGCGCTACAAAGAAAATTAGAAAACTCATTAATTTAACAAATTAATTCATTAATTAGCATATAAATTACAAGTATTGTTTGTAGTGTCTGTGATTGAAACAAAAGTTATTAATTTTAAAAATGTATGCAGGGCATTTGTAATGAGAGGTTATTTTATAAGTGATAGAGATGATATACGGGTGTATCAGATGATACAAGTACAAAATGCCAGTCAAGAATTCTGATCTTAAAAGCAATACCACAGTCTTAGAAATAAGCACTGGTGTATAGATGTGATAGGTATACTTACTTACTTAGTCGTTCACCTTCTACCGTGAGGTGTAGAGGTTTGGAAGAGAGAGCGCCAGACTATCCTATCGGCTGTCTTCCTCCTGGCCTGGTTCCATTCTTGATAGGTATACTGAAAATCATTGGCCCTGTGGTGTCTGCCCATGCACACCACATGTTAGATTTATTGAGTTTGAGTCAGTGCTGATAAATGTGGCACTATTTGGAATATTAAAAATGAGGCGCACCGGAAAATGACGTAGATTATTGTCATGTGTATGGCCAAGGTGTTGAGGAAAGCCTTGAGCTTTGTGACAGCTGTTTTTGGAACCTATTACGAAGTGTTCACCTTTCTTAAAGAATGTGGTTTGTACAAGAGAATGAATACTCTTGGAATAGAATTAATACTGTAAGGACGATGTTCTGAAAATAAGGATTAATCTTGACGAACGAATATGTATGTTACAAGGGATATAAGTTATTAAAGGATTTCGAGTTCATTTCTAAAGGAAGACTGTCTTAGTTCCTCATTGTTAATTGGGTCAGTTAAGGAACCCGTATTGATGTTGTGGATTTTAGAAGAAAAACATATAATCGTGAGGACATTTCATCCTAGACGTACAGAGCAACGAGCATTAATATGTAACAACAGCAGGAGCAACTAAATACAAATTAACCTAATGCGTATAGGTTTTAAATGTGGACAGGTGAAGCTATTTACCTGTAATAATAGGGGGATTGGGGGAGGCCAAGAGTGGTAGCACCTTTGGGCAAGAGCGGTCGCACTGGAGAACTGAACCAGTGGCTCAAACTCACCGGTCCACCTTGACCTTCCAAGCTTGACATATGGCTCCCAGAAGCCACAAAGACAGTGGCGGCCATCCCCCGGTAACAGTCTCGACCGACTGACCAAACTATGTTGAGCGCCCCTGCAAAGCCCTGCTTTTACCTGTGACTGTCCTCCAACTTGGAATGGCACAGCTACAAACCATCCACAGCATCTCATAGTGAAGGCGCCAGGGTGCACGACGTGACGATCCTTTTGACCAACTAGAAGCGCTAGTGCTGACTAAATAGCTGACAAATTATGGATGTTTCCAGAAAACAGCGGTCATTTGGTGGCGGGGACTGCACAACGGTGAACCCCACTGAGGTGGTGCAACATGGTATTGGGGCTGTCTACCCCCAGGGGGTAGGACAGACATCAGGCGAACAGGACAGCAGGGGAAAATAATACTTCCCCACCGATGATGGTACAGTGCCCACC
Organism: Oreohelix idahoensis; assembly: GCA_024509875.1. Taxonomy (NCBI): domain Eukaryota; kingdom Metazoa; phylum Mollusca; class Gastropoda; order Stylommatophora; family Oreohelicidae; genus Oreohelix; species Oreohelix idahoensis. The sequence goes on from JAMPIV010002524.1 coordinate 71,305, forward strand.
ATGCCTTGCACACCCCGCATGGAAAAAGAGGATAACTACCGGGATGAAAGAAAGTCATCACAACCCCCACTACTCATGATGCCATGACACTAATACAACCTAAGATATACGAGCTCGGACGTCGCCTCGCAAAAGGTCCGCGCCAAGCAGGTCGCCCCTCGGCTGCTCCTGGCGAAAAGTGTGCTACCGAGGAGTATATTAACATTCTACAGTTAAATGTAGATGGAATAAGAACTAAATCGTTAGAATTAAAGAAACTACTGAAGGACCAGAAAGTTCACATTGCACTGATTCAAGAAACCGTTCTTAAGGACAAATCCATCAACTTCCCAGGCTACACAATGTACAAATGTAATTGCCATAATAATTGTCGAGGAATCCTAACCTTGGTAAGGAATGATGTACAGGCAGAGGTCGAAAGTCTTCGAACCGATGATGAAACTGACATACAACGAGTGACAGTCTGGGAAAGTGACGGACATTTCCAAATCTTTAATGTCTACAGACCCCCCAGAGAAACTAATGGAATCTACTTTGATGATATCGAATACAAGAGAACAATCATAGCAGGGGATTTCAACGCTCACTCCCCACTCTGGGGATACCAGGACACCAACACCTCAGGCCAGGCAGTAGAAGAGCTATGTAACACTTCCAACCTTATAGTCCTCCAAAACGAAAGATCCCCACCAACCCTCTACCATAAAGCTAGCGGAACCAGTAGCCGACCAGACCTAACACTTGTGTCTGCAGACCTCACCAACCGGTATAAATGGAGGGTATTGGAGGACATAGGAAGCGACCATCTACCCATCCTCACCACCATCTCGCAGGGTAAAACAAAAACGGAAACCAAAAGACAGCCGAAATGGAACTATGCTCGAGCAAACTGGGAACACTACAAACTCATATCAGACCAGCTCCTCACTGAAATAGACATGAACCAAGACATTAATACCTTGAACGATCAGATCTCTACAGCCATACTGCAGGCAGCCAAACAGGCAATCCCCAAAGGCAGTCGTGTCAAATACAGCATCTTCTGGAATGAGGAATTAGAACACCTAGTACAACTAAGACGCAAGGCACGGAAAATCGCTCAGAAAAATCCTAGCCGTGGAAACAAAACCACATACAACAGACTCACTGCACAGGTTAAGCTAGCGAGCAGAAAAGCCAAAATGGAAACCTGGAAAGAAAAATGCGAAAACCTAGACCTAAATAAAGAAGGGAAGAAAGCATGGAAACTCATTGACAGCATGGCAGGGACATCCCAGAAGAGAAACCCAATCCCTATAAAACTTCCAAACAGTAACACAGCTACCTCCAACAGAGGGAAAGCACGAGTCCTAAATCGATTCTTTGCTGAAGTCAATAAAACATACAAAAGAGCCAATCTAGATAAAGCCATCAAGACACTTACAAAACGCATGCTAAAAGCACACAAGGCTGTGGACAGCATCTTTGATCAGGAATTTACGCTAGCTGAATTGCAATCCAGTCTCCTAAAGACCAAACCCAAAAAAGCACCAGGGCCAGACCAGGTTACCAACGACATGATAGTCAAACTTGGGGGAAAAGGCTTGCTGACGATCCTGGAATTCATAAACAAGACGTGGAGAAGCAGTACTGTACCTACAGGATGGAAAACGGCTAACATTATCCCAATACTCAAAAAAGATAAACCACCAAGCGAAGTCAGTAGCTACCGGCCCATTTCCCTGACTTCGTGCGTTGGGAAAATGGCAGAACGTATGATAAATGCACGCCTCTACTGGTGGTTAGAGAAAGGAAAAGCCCTCCATCCTAACCAAGCAGGATTTAGAAGAGGAAGACAGACTGTTGACCAGGTAATCCGATTGGTACAACATATTGCCGATGCTTTCCAGGATAAAAATCATGTGGCCGCAGTTTTCGTAGACCTCAAGCAGGCATATGACAGAGTATGGAGAGACGGTCTATTTTTCAAGATGCAGAAGATGGGCATAGAAGGAAGAATGTTTCGTTGGATAAAAGATTTCCTCACAAATAGAACCATCTCCACAACGGTCAACGGAGCAACATCAGGGAAAAGAACCATCCAAGAAGGCCTCCCACAAGGCTCAGCCCTAAGCTGCACCCTCTTCCTCATATACATAAACGATCTGGCAGACTACCTTGAATTACCCAGCGCCTTGTTTGCTGATGACCTGGTCTTTTGGGCAGAAGGGAAGTCCCACTTGCAACTGCAAAAGAAACTAAACCGTGCACTGGCTGCTCTAACAACCTACTGCAGCTTCTGGAAAATGGTGATCAACACGAGTAAGACAGTCTACACTATATTCACACTCAGCAACAAAACAGTAAAGAAAGAACTGGATTTAAAACTTGATGATGCAAAGCTAGCTAAAGAGAACAATCCGACTTATCTAGGGATACAGCTAGATACCAGACTCACATACAAAACACATGTTGAGTCCCTAACTGCTAAGGCCTCTAGAAGGCTAAACCTCATAAAGCGTTTGGCAAGCACTGATTGGGGATCCAATCAGAGCACCCTACGACAACTGTACTTGGGATACGTGCGCTCAGTTATGGATTACTCTCTACCCCTGCAAGCCACTGCTAGCCCAACACTCAGACTGAAACTAGATCGCATACAAAACCAGGCACTCAGATTCATCTGTGGAGGCTTGCGAACTACTCCGACCAGCGCATGTGAGATTTCCGCCAATGTGGAACCCCTAGAACTAAGGAGAGAGAAATCAGTCATTATCACGGCAGAAAGATTCTTGCGAGCTGACAAAGATGACCCCTGCAAAAACGTTATCGGTGACCTCAACTCCAGGTACCGAATTAAAAAGACATCTTTCATTAGAAGGTACCAAGAGCTTTCAGGGAAGCACTACATACCAGAGACTAGACTACCTACTCAAGATGTGCCTGACCTACCACCTCACGTAGAACTAAAAAGACCAATAATACGTACAAACCTTCTACAATCCGCAAATAAAAGCCTCATACCTACGCTGCTGAAAACACTTGCTATGGAAACCATCTGTCAGTACGATGAAGACATTATCCATGCCTATACAGACGGGTCAGCTTTCAAAGCAGTAATAAATGCTGGATACGGGGCCATAATCATCCCACCCAGTACTGAAGAACCCGTCAAAATTGCAGGTCCCTGTGGTATCTGGTGCACAAACTACGAAGCCGAAGTAGTCGCCATCCAGAAAACCCTAACTAGAATTTTTGAACTCTTTGAATCAGACGAAATGGAACCAAATGATGTTGTGGTGTTCTCAGACTCGCAGGCTGCCCTCTTGGCCATAGGAAACTGGAAAACCAACTCGATCAGTACTATCCAGAAGGTTCAAGAAACATGCCACAAAATTATGAACTTGTACGGAACAGAAATATACATGCAATGGATACCTGGCCACATAAACATCACATTAAATGAAGTTGCTGATAGACTGGCAAAGAAGGGAGCAAAAATGCCACAGATTGATCACCCACTGAGTATGTTAACAGTTAAACAAATAGTCAAAAACAACTGTAAAGAAGTTTGGCTGAACACATGGGCACAGGCTAAAACAGGAAGAAGACTCTTCATTCATCAAACAGCCCCAAATAAGAAAGATGCTATGAACGATATCGAACGAAGGTACCAAACCAAAATCTTCAGATTGAGAACAGGCCACTCTACACTAAATGGCCACAGAAACAGACTAAGTTCACAAAATATAGCAAAATGTAGACACTGCCCTAACGCATTGGAGACAGTAGAACACCACCTACTACAATGCCCTGCACTTCAGGGACTGAGACAACAACTGCTACCACACAACCCATCCATAGACAATACACTGTATGGCAGCTCAGAACAGCTTATACGAACTGCGCAGTACCATATAATGGCATCAAGGTCACCAAGAGCTGACGCTCAGTGACAGTGGATCAAAGAAGAAGAAGAAGAAGAAGAACCTGTAATAATAATAAAACAACACGCAGAATGTGGATACAGCGCCCCACCACAGATATGGGGTGCGTCGTCCGTTGGATTTGAAGGACATATGAAGGTTGCTCATGCCATTTGCAGACAGAGTCCTATGTTGGGACAATATCGGGAAGTTTGATCAATCTGTCGCTGTTCAACAAGGAACATTTTATGCAGAGACAGCTGTTGTAATACTGATATAAAATTTGCACTATTCGTATACTAGGTCATCCCCAGACCTGGTACCTTACTTGAGGATCAGAAACAAACATTACATCCATGACGAAATCGTTCACGCTTATTTACCATGAGAGGGATGCTATACCAATCTGACGAATATCTTCATCTGATGAATATCTTCACATGAGAAATATGAATCTGGGATTTTACGAGGAGGTCGTTTCGCTGAACAAGTGGACTCTGAAGTACTACATCAAACCATTAGGACATTGACAACGTCACCTCATCAGTTTATTCTGTCACTCGTTTTTCAAAAAAAAAAAAAAAAAATTTCGTCGTGAACATTATATATTGACACCGTCTCTACAATGTGTCTTGCATGAGTGAAGGTCAAACATTTTCGACGTTGAATTCATTTCCAAGATTCATAGTTAACTGAATACTTAGTGAACGAGTTACGAGAACGTCTTCAGATTACGTCAACACGTTTGCTGATTACTACATTAACCACCTTGTATTTCAATTTGATATTGCGTGGAACGATACATTGGAGTTACATCGGGGAGTGGATGCTCATGGTCGATTCAGATAAGTGATTTTTTTGTAACGTCATGGTTGTTGGTCCTATCTTTGTTGGGCAAATCTCGCTTCTTTTATGTTATATGTTCCTTTTCTGTTTCTCTTGCGGGCGGCTGGAAAGGGGACATTTTATGTTTCAGTGTCGTTGATCTATAGGGTGATTGCATTAATTTCTTTCAGGGATTCAGCATTTAGGGCTGTCGTGATTACCGCTCTGTTTGAAATTAAGGCTTTCATGCGTGTTAGCTGTGCTGTGATTCGTCGTATTTTTTTTTAAATTTCAATTTTGTTTGGAAATTTAGTCTTACGTGGGTCTTCCCTGGCTATCTTTTGTAAAATGTACATTAACGGTAAATGGATTTGTCGTCGTGTCTCGTTTATTACTGGTGGAAACTAAGATGGTTTGGCCATGTCTGCAGAATGGGAGAAGATCGGCTACCACGACAAGCATGGGAAACAAAGAGCCAAGGATCCAGACCCCGAGGACGACCCAGAGTCCGCTGGGAGGACAACATTAGACAATCTTTGAAGGACCGAGGACTAGAATGGAACCAGGCCAGGAGGAAGACAGCCGATAGAATAGTCTGGCGCTCTCTCTTCCAAACCTCTACACCTCACGGTAGAAGGGGAACGACTAAGTAAGTAAGTAAGTAAGGAAACTTTAATTTTCTTTTGTCTTAGAATTTTCGACTATTTACAATTTTGTCGTTTCCTTATTTGATTTCCATCCATATCTTTCGTTATTCATGTCATGTGCTAATTTTCCTTTGCAGCATACATATGATTCATTATTTATTGATTAACTATAATTCAATAATATTGTTTGTGATATATCCTACGATTCTTGACGATAACAGGAAGCAGGATCATAAACGCTAATTATTATATTAATAAGTGTCTAAGTGAGTTATGCGGGTGATATAGTTATATATATATTCACATTGTGACTACACCAATTATACATACTATTCCATAGTGTGATGGACTAAGTAAGGCAGAGGATAACATAGATATTGATTTATTCTTTAGAAAAGTTATACTTTGCATAAGCGCAAAATTTCGCTCATCAGTTCAAGACGTCAGAGCATACAGAGGTGCAGAGATCGGAAGCGATCATAACCTCTGCATAGCTAAACTGAGAATTAAACTGAAGAAGTTATACCAACCGAATAAAAATAGAAGAATAGATGTACACAGACTGCAATCAAATGATATAAAGGAGGAATATAATGTCAAAATGAACAACTATTTCGATGCTTTAGGCAAAATTGACAACGATATCACCACCAAGACAATCGATACTAAATGGGAACAACTGAGAACAGCAATGACAGAAGCAGCTGTAGCGACCACCGGATACCTAGTACATAAAAAGAAAAAATGGATGAGAGAAGATACTTGGGATAAAATACAAGAAAGGAAAACAGCAAAACTTAAACTACTAGCGGCAAGTACACATAATGCAGTTGAATCTTGCAAACTAACTTATAACTTGTTAAATAAAGAAGTGAAGACAAAAACTCGAAGAGATAAAAGACATTTCATCAATGAACTGGCCGTAGAAGCTGAAAATGCTGCAAGAACTGGTAATAGTAGGTGCCTTTATCAAATTACAAAACAACTATGTCACCAGCCTACTGCTATGGAAACACCTGTTAAAGGTAAATTAGGGAATTCAATACCAACAGAAAAAGAACAAATGAAGAGATGGGCTGAGCACTTCATGGAGGTGCTAAACAGACCACCACCAACAGTAACACCTGATTTTAATAATGAAACACCCACAACCACCTTGCCAATAACTTGCGATGAATTCACGCTGGACGAGATCAAACAAGCCGTTAAAAGATTTAAAAATTTTAAAGCTGCTGGAGTTGACGAAATTTCAGGGGAAATGATTAAAGCAGTTAATGACAACAACCTCTTGAGAATTTTAGATATTATAAATGAAGTATGGAGAGAAGAACAACCACCACAACAATGGAAAGACAGTATTATTGTAAAGTTACCGAAGAAAGGTGATCTATCAGACTGTAATAACTGGCGTGGTATATCTCTATTATCAGTACCTGGAAAATTATTATGTTGCATGATGTTAGAAAGACTTAAATTGCATGCTGACGAAAAGATCAGAGAAGAACAAGCGGGTTTCAGGCCGAAACGATCATGTATTGATCAAATATTCACACTAAGAACAATTATAGAAGAATCAGTGGAAATGCAATCGCCACTTATTATCACCTTCGTCGATTTTCAAAAAGCCTTTGATAGTCTACACCGCCCATCATTGTGGAAGATACTTACAATCTATGGTTTTCCAACAAAATATGTGAATATAATCAAAGCGCTATATGACAATGCAAGATGTTGTGTTAGAACAAATAAAGGGAATACAGAATGGTTTACAGTAGAAACAGGGGTGAAACAAGGCTGTATTATGTCACCACTACTTTTTGGAATAGCTATTGATTGGGTTATGAGAAACTATACCCACAATGAACAATTGGGTATAAAATGGACAAATGGAAAATTCCTGGGGGACCTGGATTTCGCAGATGATTTAGCATTCTTAAGTTCAACACCAAGACAATCCCAAGAAGCAATAAATAATTTGTGTCATCTCTCGGTTAAAATAGGTCTCCAAATAAATGCCTCTAAAACTAAAGCTATGAACTTTTCTAACGAGACTTTTGATATCATCTTGAACGGGGAAAAACTACAGAAAGTTGAAAGTTTCAATTATTTAGGCAGTAAAATGACTCAGGATGGTGACACAACAAGAGAAATTCATACTAGAATTGCTTTGGCAGCTAGCGCCTTCAATAGATTATCTAACATTTGGAAATTACGATCATTGAATATACATACCAAGCTTCGTCTGTTTAATTCAAATGTTATCTCAGTGTTAACATACGGCTGTGAGAGTTGGAAAATAACAAAATCATTGGAGAACAAGCTGAATACATTCGAGAACAAATGTCTTAGAAAACTCATGAACATCAGTTGGAAAGAATTCAAGACTAATCGACAAATAAGAGAAGACTCTAGGCAGAAATATGTCTCCGACTATATAAGGAAAAGACGATGGTCATATATCGGTCATGTCCTACGAATGCAAAACAACAGAATACCACTACAGGCGCTCACTTGGGTTCCTGAGGGTAAGAGGAAAAAAAGGAAGACCAAAAGAAACACTCAGAAGAACAATAATAAGAGAAGGAAGAACGTTGGGCCTAAATAATGTGCAAGAGCTAAGAGGAGTGGCGTCACAACGAACAACCTGGAGAGCACTGGTTTCTGCCTTATGCGCCGTGTTTGGTGCTTAAAGAATTTATTATTATTATACTATGGCGACTCTTGACTATTTTATTAAACAAGGCAAAGCTCTGGGTAGGGAGGGTGATATTTAAAAAAATTTTGCTTTGACTGCATATGAAAAAGCAGAGGCAAAAGAAGAAAGAGAAAGAAATGAGAAAAGAGAAAGAGAAGAAATAGAAAGAAATGAGAAAAGAGAAAGAGAAGAAAGGGAATTTGCTATTGTGCAAGAAAAAGCAAATAAGGAAGAAAGAATTCGTATAGCAGAAATCGCTGCGGAACGAGAGAAAATGGAACATGAAAAGGCAATTCGTTTAGCTGAAATTGCTGCCGAGGAGGCAAAATTTGAAAGGGAGAAAGCTTTTGAGGTTGAGAAACTTCGTTTTCAACAACATCATGTTTCCCATGATTCAGATAGTAAGGGTTCATCGAAGAAGGCAATCGTAACCCTTAACTTTAATTTAAGACTACCACCTTTTTCTCCCCCTCACGACGATATAAGTTTTTATTTATTAAGATTTCAGGAAAGAGTCTCTTGTTTAAATATTGATAAAGATTCATGGTCTGGTGTTTTTTCGGGTCTCCTCACAGGGGATGCAGTTGGGGTCTATCTGGGTATCATCATCATCAGTTGCCATCTCCACAACGAAGGTTGGCTGTAATGGATCTCCAACGTCTTCTGTCTCTTGTCTTGGTGGTGCACTCTGATAGACTCTTTCCTGTCCATCTTTTGATGTTATCTTCCCATTTATAGCGCTGTCTTCCCCTTGCACGTTTGCCTTCAACTCTCCCTTCTGTTATGGTCTTCTGAAAGGTGTTATGCCTTTTTATGTGGCCAAAGTATTTTAGCTGCCGAACTTTGACCTCCCTCATTAGTTCTCTTTTCATACCTAGATTTTCTAGGACCTCCTTATTTGTTTTCATCTCTTTCCATGAGATAATCCCCATTCTTCTATATATCCACATTTCAAGAGCCTCAATTCTTTCTTCCAAATGCTTATTCATCGTCCATGTTTCTGCACCATACAGAAATGCAGAATATATATAACACTTTATGATTCTCAGTTTTAATTTTTGAGATAACTGTTTGGATGTCAGTATATGTTTCATGTTGTTGAATGTAGCTTTGGCCATTCATATTCTCTTCTTGATTTCTGTTTCACATCTGCCATCTTCTGTTATTATATGACCAAGATATACGTAGCTCTTGGCTTGTTCCAGGATTTTCCCATTTACGCTTATCTTTAATGTGGGTTTATCGTCTGTTTTTCTAATTATCATAGTTTTTGTTTTCTCAGTATTAATGTCGAGTCCATATTCATGACTTATACTGTTCACTTGCTTCACTAGTTCTTGTAACTCCTGTTCGCTTTCAGCTAAAAACACGGTATCATCTGCATATCTAAGGTTGTTTATTGACCTTCCACTGATGTTCAGTCCTGGTATTTCCTGTATCTGTTTGAAAATTTTTTCGGTGTATAAATTAAATAGGCAGGGGGGACAGCACACAACCTTGTCTGACACCTCTTTTTATGTCTATGTATGGTGAATAATTCCTTCCCGATCTTACTGTGGCAGTTTGCTCCCAATAAAGGTTACTGAGTATTCTTATATCCTTTCCATCAATACCTACGTCCTCGAGGCATTCAATTATTTTCTCATGATGGACTCTGTCAAAAGCCTTCTTATAGTGAATGAAGCACATATACATACTTTTTTGGACCTCTGTATATTTTTCTGCTAATATTCTTAGGCAAAATATTGCCTCTCTTGTTCCACTGTTCCATCTAAAACCAAACTGTTCTTCTTGGATTTCGCTGTCTACTTTACTTTTTATTCTTTCCTGTATGATTTTGAGCAGTATCTTAATTGCATGACTCATCAGGCTGATTGTTCTGAAGTCTGAACATTCTGTTGCATTTGGTTTTTTGGGCAATGTTATGAAAACTGATGTCTTCATGTCGTGTGGTATATATCCTGTATTGTATATATCGCTGCATATTTCTGTGATTGTATCTATACCAAAGCTCTCCAGAGCTTCTATCATTTCAATTTTTATGTTATCCATGCCTGCTGATTTTCCTTTTTGTATCATATGAATGGCATTCTCTACTTCTGATCTGAGAATGTTTGGGCCTTCATTAGAATCTGGTGATGGTTTTTTACCTCTGTTGTCCTCGAATAGTTCTTTTACTTATTCTGCCCATCTGTTTGATATGTCTTTCTCATCAAGTAATATTACACCATTTTTGTTCTTGATACAGCTTCCTACTTGTGCAAACCGCGACCGATTTGATAATTTCTTTATTTCTTCATGCATATCTCTTGTCATGTGCTTTGCTTTGCTGGGTATAGACCAAGATAAAAGACATGATTTTCAGGTCGTAATGACAGCATTCATACGCAGATATGGTCTGGATCAGGAAGGCTATAGACAAAAATTTCGATCCATGTTGCCGGTAGAGGGTAAACAATTTTGAGGATTTTGTTTCCTCCATAAAACTATGTCTCCAAAGATGGGTTGAACAGGCTTCTATACCTAAAACTTTTGAAGGATTATGTGATCTCTTGTTAAGAGATAAAATTGTTTCTTCGGTAAACCAGGAGATTGTATCATTCTTACAAGAACGTAATCCGACTAGTATCGAGGAAATGGAAAAATTAGGACAATAATTTTCCGTTGCTCATCCAAACTTGTCATTGAGCAGAGCAAAAGTCTTGGACTCATCTACTGCATGTGCTGCGACGCACGGGAGATCGCGCACTCGTAGCTGGGACAGACGATATAATCATAGAGAAAATTATCACACATCCTATAGGGGTAAATATAATTTTTACCATAATCGCTCACCTTCACGGGGTAGAGACAGGCATAATTTCAACAATTATAACGATAACCAATGGTATCGAAATAACCAGTATTCACACAACAAATATACTGACAATCATAATTTGTCACCGCGGGGTGGCCAGTATGACAGGGACAACAATGGACATTCTCATTCAGACCATTTTTCAGATCGCAGAAGATCTCACTTCGTTAGAAGTCATAATAGAGCAGGCTCACAAGCCAATGCTTGTCAGACGGTAGATAGAAATGTCAGTAATGGCATTCATTCAACCAATAATCACGCCAATGCGTGTAACGTTGATTTAGAAAATTCTAATAATTGTACAGAATGTAAGATGTTATTTCAACCTGGAGCTACACCACGGCTTAAATGTGGACATGTGTTACCAGTGTTGTCGTCTTATGACGGTGTTGGTACTCTCACTTTACATAATGGATTTTTGTTTAACACTCCAATTAAAATTTTGAGGGACACGGGTGGCACAACGGTCGGGATAAGAAGGTCGTTAATCCCTCCGTCGTGTTTCACTGGAACGTCTGTTAAATGCATAACTTTCGGAGGCACGGTAGAGGTATATCCCATGGCCGACGTAACAATAACCACGCCATTCTTTTCTGGTAAAGTTCGTGTATGTGTTCTCAATCAGCCTTGCTGTGACTTGATTTTGGGAAACATAAAGGGTATAAAAGAATGTTCTCCTGATGATATTTCTGCATGGGAAAGAGAATATCTTTCTTTATCAATGCTGTGACTACTAGAGCACAGCTGGTTGCAGAAGCAAATGAACTAAATGATAGCAATAATATCCCACACGTGACAACAAGTCATTTTATAGATAAAAATGCATTCATTAACCAACAAAAAGATGATTCTTCTTTGGGACATTTATTCTCTTTAGCTACGGCTAAAACTATTACACATACAAATAATGCCAGACATTGGTATCAATTTCATGACAATATTTGGATACGTTGTTTTGATAATTATTCTTCAATACTTAGATAAATTTTTGTACCTACGTCATTTCGATCACTAGTTTTGTCTAATACACATGATGTTCTTTTTGCGGGTCATATGGGGATTTCCCGCACAGCTTATAGATTGCTGTCACATTTTTTTTGTGTGGCCAGGGCTTCATAAAGACGTCGCAACTTTTTGTGAATCATGCACTGTTTGTCAGGGAGTTGCACGTAAGAGTGCGCATCAGTTGGCACCTCTACAGACTACATATATTTCTGTGCGACCTTTTTATAAGATGGCTGTAGACATAATCGGGCCTCTTCTGGTTTTATCATCCAGAGGATCCCGTTTCATCTTAACTTGTATCGACCTATGCACCAGATGGCCTGAAGCCATACCTGTTAAGACCATTACAACGATGTCAGTGACCGATGCGTTCTTATCGATATTTTCACGCATCGGATTTCCTGAAGAACTTCTGTCGGATCATGGCACGCAATTCACTTCAGATATGTTCTCAGAAATGTGTAATGTGCTTCACATCCGTCATACATTGAGTGCCAGATTAAACCTGCAATCCAGCGGGGTTGTAGAGCGCTGGAATTCTACACTAAAACAAATGTTAGGCAAAGTAACAACGATGTTTCCCATGATTGGGACCGGCTGATACCAGCGGTTCTGTTTGCTTATAGAGAAGTTCATAATCGTCAAACCGGGTTCTCGCCGTTTCAATTAGTTTTCGGGGCTAATCCAAAGGACCAATGTCTATCTTGCATGATTTGGTGATAGAAAATGATGCTAATGAGGTTACGAAATCTAGTCACCAATATGTCACAGATCTACGCCAATGCTTTGTGGACGCGTGTGAGATCGCGACTGAAGCATCAGAATTAGCAAAATATAAGACTCGGTCACGTACTAATCGTGATAGACGATTAATATCAATATCGATACACGATGAAGTTTTTGTTCTCTTGCCACTCAAAGGTGATCATTTGGTGGTTACGAGGCAAGGTCCTTTTAAAGTTGTGGGTAAGAAAACCGACGTGGATTACATCATCGACATTAGGGGAAAAAGAAAAACATTCCACACTAACATGTTACAACCTTACATTTCTCGACCTCTTCCACTCAAACATTTTTGTGAATCTATCACAAATCAATCTCCTCATCTGGCATCTATTGCTTTAGTTGATGAAGTAGCAACTAGTTTCGCGGATGTACCGCTTGATTTTCCTGTGGTACCTATTCAAGCCTCTGAAACTTGGAAGGATGTAATCATTTGTAACGATTTACCTTCAGATCAGAAGAATCAGATTCTCATTCTATTGAAATCTTTTGAAGATGTATTGTCTGATCTGCCTGGACGAACTAACATTATGTCTCACGAAATAAAATTATCGGATCCCACTCCGATTAAGTTACGACCGTATGCAATTCCTTTGCATATCAGAGAGCAGGTTGATAGCGAGGTCGACAATATGTTGAAAATGGGAATAATCTCTCCATCAGATTCTCCATTTTGTTTTCCGATGGTAGCAGTACGGAAGAAAGACAGATCCATTTGCATATGCATTGATTTCCGTCGACTAAATAAAGTCACGATATCAGATTCTGAACCAATGCCTTTGCTGGAGGACTTGCTACTTCATTTAGCTTCTGCTACTTTCTTTGGCAAATTCGATTTGTCAAAAGGGTATTGGCAGATCCCTTTGACCGAAGAATGTAAACCATTGACGGCATTTGCAACATCGAAGGGTTTGTTCCAATACAATGTCATGTGTTTTGGGCTCAAAAATGCATCTGCAACTTTTGTACGGATGATGCGTCGAGTATTTGGGAGACGTTCTGATCTAATATCTTATATAGATGACATTTGCATGTTTCATGACACATGGGAAGAGCATGTAAATGGTGTACAATCTTTACTACAGACACTAAGAATACACAATCTCACAGCCCGTCCATCCAAAACAGAAATTGGATTCAATGAAATTTCATTTCTAGGACACAAAATTGGCAAACATGTAATACAACCTGATGAATCTAATTTAAAACGCATACTTGATCTTACAATCCCAACTACAAAGAAGCAAGTACGGAGTGTATTAGGATTGGTGAATTTTTACCACAAGTTTATTCCAAGGTTCTCGTCTTTGACTGCTGTCTTATCTGATCTAACTAAAAGAGGTATGCCTAACAAAGTAGTTTGGACAGAACAATGTAACCAGGCATTACAAAACATTAAGACTCATTTTTCACAGTATCCTATATTAAGACTGCCAGATTTAAAAAGATCATTTACTGTTGTAACAGATGCTTCGCTCCACGCAATAGGCGGGTGTTTGATACAAAGTTTTGATGGCAAGTTTCATCCGATCTACTACTTGAGTAGGAAACTGTCGGAAGCCGAATCCAAATACTCTATTTTCGACAGAGAACTTTTGGGTATAGTATAGGTTTCCCATAATGTTTTGTTTAAAAACCGGGACATTTCCAAAAAACCCGGGACATTTTGTAAAAAAACGGGACATGTTAAAAATTAAGGTAAAGCACAAATAAATCTATTATATATTATATGTTGCACTTAAAATAAGATACTGGTATAAAAATACACACATTAACTAACACAACTTCCACTTTAAAAAAGAATTCTAAATTACAAACATACTTAATTAGAAAAATCGCACCTTTAAAAAATACGCAATAGTCAAGTTTATATTTCAGATTCATCAGAATATTTATCAGATTTATGGGCCTGTTCAAGAAATTTTTTTTCTTCTGATATTTGGACATAGAACTCAGCACAAGAGAAATCCTTAAAATGGGTCTTTATAATGGTTAAAGCTTTCACTGTCTCAATTTTAAGACTGTTTTTTTCGTCTGTCCAAAGCGCATTTATTAATGAAAAAACACGTTCAACAGCTGCATTGGATCCTGGCAATGCCAAACAAAAACTAACTAGGCATTTCAGGTTCTCAGCATTTATATCCTGCTTTGTAAAATGAGCGAACATCTCACACCATTTTTCACTGACACTTTGAAAAACGACAAAAATACTGTATAATAATTCTAATAAGCATTAAATCATTTGGTAGATGCTCACTGAACACTGTTTTGGTTGACTTTCGAATTTTTGTTCGAGATTCAAACCGAGGGTCCACTGTAACCGGAAATTGATAAAGTAACACTACTAAAACACGGAATAAAATCCGTTACCCAAAGATTTTTTTTTTCAGGAAGGACCCTTAAAAAGCGGGACATTTGGAATAAATTCGGGACACCGGGACATTTTATCAAAAAAAGGGACTGTCCCGGGAAAAACGGGACGAATGGGAACCCTAGTATAGTATGGACTTTGAATAAACTTCAAAAGTTTGTGGTAGGTATGCATTTTACTATAATGACAGATCAGAGAGCATTAACGTATCTCCAGACCTGTAAATCACCAAGTGCAAGACTTACGAGATTTGCATTGCAGTTGCAAGCGTATGACTTCGATATCGTCCATATAGAAGGACATAATAATGTAATCGCTGATACACTGTCGAGAGTAATATATTGAACTATGTAGCTTTCCTGGGTACAGGAAGTGACAACAAACATTATTTCTTTTCATAATCAAGTGATATGTGGATGATATATAGCGATATTTTCGTAGCATGCATATGTTGGTCACAAGTTGTTGCCACATATTTTAACTGCATTTCACTCATCGTGATATCATTTCACTCATTGCTTGAATTTGATTTTCAATTTTATCATGATAGTTAATTTTAGTTATTTTATCATTACCACATCGTAGTGGTGTTACCAAAAGTAAGTCATTTATTTCGGATGATGGCCTGGAAACCTACAGTTTCCAGTAGCGCGCAAGGGGGGGGGGGGGGGGGGAATATGTGGGGTCTGCCCATTCACACCACATGTTAGATTTATTGAGTTTGAGTCAGTGCTGATAAATGCGGCACTATTTTAAATATTTAAAATGATGCGCACCGGAAAATGACGTAGATTATTATCATGTGTATGGCCAAGGTGTTGAGGAAAGCCTTGAGTTTTGTGACAGCTGTTTTTGGCTGTGTTTTCTTTTAAGTTCCATTGGGAACCTATTACGAAGTGTTCACCTTTCTTAAGGAATGTGGTTTGTACAAGAGAATGAATACTCTTGGAATAGAATTAATACTGTAAGGACGATGTTCTGAAAATAAGGATTAATCTTGACGAACGAATATGTATGTTACAAGGGATATAAGTTATTAAAGGATTTCGAGTTCATTTCTAAAGGAAGACTGTCTTAGTTCCTCATTGTTCATTGGGTCAGTTAAGGAACCCGTATTGATGTTGGGGATTTTAGAAGAAAAACATATAATCGTGAGGACATTTCATCCTAGACGTACAGAGCAACGAGCATTAATATGTAACAACAGCAGGAGCAACTAAATACAAATTAACCTAATGAGTATAGGTTTTAAGTGTGGACAGGGGAAGCTATTTACCTGTAATAATAATAAAACAACACGCAGAATGTGGATACAGCGCTCCACCACAAGCCCAGATGGTAAGAAGTAGTACCAGGATTTAAAGTGTCTCCTCCCTATAACTATCCAATGATAAATTAAATGCTAGGAGATAAATAAACGAATCTTTTGGCCGAATACCATCACCAACCAAGATCTGCTTACTCGGAGCAAGCAAGAGGACATGCACACCATCATAGCTGGCAGACGCTGGAGCTGGGTTGGCTATGTCCTAAGAAGAGACCCCGATGCCATCACAAGAACAGCTATGCTTTGGACCCCTGAAGGAAAACGAAAAAGAGGCCGACCAAAAACAACCTGGCGGAGGACTGTGGAGGCTGAGATGCAAAGAATGAACCAGAGTTGGGGCACTGTACGAAGGATGGCCGCCGACCGAGCAAAGCGGAATCAATTTGTTGTTGCCCTACAAGACGCCACTAGGCGTGATGGCCACTGACTGCTTTGACGGTCGGCGGCCAAGGATCAAAGAAGAAGAAGTATAGATGTGATAGTCATACTCAGACTGAAAATCATTGGCCCAGATGGTAAGAAGTAGTACCAGGATTTAAAGGGTCTCCTCCCTACAACTATCCTATGATAAATTAAATGCTAGAAGATAAATAAACTGAACAAGAACTTTAAACAAAATATGTAAAAAGTAAACAAGTCCTCCGGTACAATTAATGAATCATTTAATATTTATAATAATTTACTTTTTCTGCTGTTTTGGAAAAGAGTAAGAAAAATATTCGACTAAAATATATGCACACAATTAATGTTATATACATTATCTACAGTAATTGCAGGAATATTTTTCCTCTCGAAAAAATAGTAATATGACTTAAAAGTCACTTCGCAATTTTATCAATAGTATTGTCCGTTTCAGTTCTGGATCAGGAATACTGTTCTCTTTGCGAGTAAAGTTAATGAACACTTGAATCACTGTTACTAGTACTAATGTTCTATTAGTCATTTGGCTTTAGCAGAATATGGTCATCATGTGACTGTGAAAAAATGGGTTATAAATTGTGGGCACTAGGATGGAGCTTCCATCCCTCCTTATTTCTTTCAGATTTTTGGCACGCCAACTTCACTTCTTTACGTTCTTCTGTAGATGTAGAGTGGGGTAAATGGCCTATCACTATAATCTGATAGGTTAACTTCCCTGTTCTGTAATGTTGGTAGGGGATAATTGACGCATCCAAGATTCTCTGTCGCGGGAAAGCGGCATTTTTCCTTTTTGCTTAGAAGTTATTTGACCACGAGTAAGAAACCCAGTACTATGTTTCTGCAGAGTAGAGCGGCAAACGTCCCGGGTCTTTGACACCAGGGGAACTAGTCGCAGGGTTCTTTAACTATTGCATCATATTATGCGGCAACCTGGGCGAATGAGTGACCTTTGTGACGCGTCCGTGACACCTGCGTTGTTGGATGGCGGTCACAAAATCTTCCCTGTGTTTTGATTCAGTCTACCTTTGTCTCTAAATCTTTCAGTCCTAAAATTTCCTGTCGTGAGAAGGTAGGGACCTAGTGCAAGCTTGCCAGCTTATTAGAGTGGGGTATTCTTCACAAGTCTCAGTAAGAATTCTTAATTAACTTGTTAGTGTAATTTTTTTTCTTTTGTCTTATATCAAGTCAGAGTAAGTCATTATAGCGGGTTTTAGTAACTGTTGTTCTACCCAACAAACAACAGGAGCTATAATAGTACCGTATTTCCTTTTTTTTTGGTGTGTGGAAATTACGTTATGCCACTTACGGTTTTTTAAGCCAATTAGTTGTGTACCTTAAACTGCTACATGGAAGCTCGGCTAAGAAACCTTCTTATTCACGAAGTGTCCATATAGCTAACTGGTTTCACTAAGAGAATAATTGTTAACACAGAATGTAACAATAAGCTCTTGTCTGTGTTTTACGGCCTCAGCGGTGGATGAGTATATAATTTGTCACTACCTGTAATTTTGTTTTACATAATTACTTGTATACTGTATGGTTACTTTTAACTCATTTAATTATTTCTCAACAGTAGCCTTATATGTAGTGTCATATGAATGCATGTGAATATAATGAGATTGAATGTATTATAACCAGCATGGCGATTGTGTTTTAAACGCCTGTGCGTTCGGCCAGACTGACATATGTTATAAGGTCAATTCGATGCCGAGCTAACGGTCAGGAACGTTTACATTCCTGAATCCCTCCCCTTTTTTTCTTTGCAGGGCGGGATAACCTCCCCCCCCCACCCCCGGGATTACGCATGTGCGAGCTATCATGTAGGCCTGCACAACGGCTAGCTTGTCGAGTAACGGTCAGTGAGAGAAGGAGTGAGTGGAAAAAATGCGGAAGCAGGTCAACACTGACGCAGCGGTGGGGTGGTGAAAGGAGTATAATGTGTAAAATATTGCTTTGCTGTAAATGATGTTTGATTTTGATGCTGTGATGGATTTGATGTTAATACAGTTTGTTGTTAAGAAATCTTAGTGTACTGAATGAGGTCAGCTGTGAAGGTCTCTGGATATAATAAATATTGGAGTAAATTTCCAGGGTACCTTTCTACTACCACCACTATGATCTCATTCAGACTTATTCTAGATAGAATGTAAGATGACTACGTTAGGTGTCTAGGGTTATGAAATGTTAGTGTAAGGTTGCATTAACCAACTAAACATATAAACAATTTCACAAATTATTTTATTATCTAATACAACACAACAGTACCACGACAATCACATACGAACTACACTTTAAAAGACTATCTTTAGTAAGTCAGTGGTTGAAAGTTTGGTAAAGTTAATGTTTTTTTCAATTTATTGTCCTGAATCTAATTTATTTGGAATCAGGACTGACAATCACAAGTGAAATCATAGAAATTATTTACATCAATCAATATACATAATGGATCTTCTGTCCATAATACACATATTATTATTATATAAGGGTGTAGTGTATTTTATTTTCTAACTGAGGTGACTTCTAGTATACACTGGTTGATTGTTTATTATCATCATCTCTGCATGTTGTTTGTAAGTTTCTGTAGACACTGATGGAATGTTTATATCACTGTTCCCCGTCTCTTTATTTTAATATAATGTTAATTGAGCGATCAGGTGCCGAAACATGCACCTATCTTGGTAATATGATGTAGGACTCTTCCTGTACTTCGCTGAACGACAACCTTCAGCTCCCACTTCTTCAAGAATGATGGTGGTTTACAGTTGTCTCCGAAAAAGGCAAGACTGTGGCATGAATATATCGGCCCACTGTAGTCTGGCACCAGTTATTGACAGCCACCAAAACCCTCTGAAATCAGAAGGATATGCCTCCTTCGTAATCAACAGCCTACAATACTATTCAACAACCAGTACAGGCACATTACAAACAAACATGTAAGATCAGCTCTTTACGACAATCCCTTTCACCAGTTTCTTTTGATGTGACCAGGTATACTAGTATTCCTCTCCCCTAATAGTTACAACGCCTCTGCAATTCCAGCAATAATCTGTTGTCCATACAATAGGATAGGTATTATGCTCCTGATGATAATCATATATAACTTAGTTGGTCTATACCTCTTTAATAGTCTTTCATATGCTGGATCAATCTCTAGACTCTGTTTTGAGTCTGCCATAGACTCACTTACTTATAGTCGTATGTTAGTATTTCACATTCAAATTTTATTTTAAATAAAATGTTAAGAAAATCAGTCTTACCACAGATGCAAGGAAATAACACAATTAAACGATGACTAGGCAATGGCACATTTTCGATCTGCCCTTTGTCCAGGCTTTTCCTATGTTAGAAAATTCTCCGCCTGCTCTCATCGATCTTGCTTTACACAAAATTTACTTGAAATGGCAGTGAACAGTCCCCGTTTCGTACCAGTATCTACTGCTTTGTCCAATGGGACCATGTTTACATTTATTTTTGAATCTATCGTTTCAAATAACAACTCCCAATATGTTTCCAAGGCAAATATATTTTTAGTTTTAGGTCAACCAATCATACTTCGCCTTCCTTTAAAATCCAACCAATCAAATATCCTGTACCTTTTAACCTCATTTACCCAAAGTCGTTTTTTTTTTCAAAACATGCCATAAAAAATATAAGCAGGCACGATCTTTACTTGACAGTCTGGTCGACTCCACTATAGTATTATGGCTATAATTAGTTAATTAATGGACTATTTGCGTAACTACTACCATATTCTTTGTTAGCAAGTCCTAAGGTGCACGAATATACAATTTATATGGGACTAGTTGGCTTGGTTCAGAAGTACACCGTTTTTTTTTTTCAAAGTTAGTGTTTTTTTATTTTTAGTCTACTACACGTTCAATTCTTTTCCATGTGCTGTCTTCTCTATTTACGTCCTTTGAATTCAGAGCTAAGGTTGTTTTTGTGACACGAGTTGTCTACATGTTCTAACTTTTTCGTCGTATTTTGGGGAAACCCCTAAGGCAAGGCTTGCCCCTGTGCTGGTATTGGCTTTTAGTTTAAAATCAATGCGAAACGAATTAGCATTTCATCTCTCCATTCCCCTCCTCGTTCCACAATGCATTTTTAGGCAAATATTTTCTTAGAACTAGGAAAAGTGATTATGTCAAGGACGAATTTGAAAAATTGGGTACCGTTTTGTTCGGCTATTCGTTAGCAATTAAAAATCTGAAGGCGTAGGCGATACCAACAGTTCTAGTAGAAAATTCTTTTGTACTTTCTTATCTTTTCCTTTACGCTCGATATTGTTATATACAAATTTATATATTGTATTTAGAAATTCACTACAGATGCTTACAAGATGTTAAGTGTTTTTTACTATGATTATTAAAGCAACACCCGGTAGACTCCGTCAGCGTTCTGTGCCATCAGCCCGACTTTGCCTTCCTGGTAAGGCCGGATAGAGCAGCAACACATTTTGAGTAGGGCATTCACTACCACCACAGTCGTTCGTTTTATCAGCCTCCTACTACATAGTCATTCAGGGATTCCACTGGCTGGGAATATTAGTTTCCGTCACTTCGCTGTAAGCTGTAGTTTCAAACGGAATAAACAACAAGTGTGCCAACGAAGAAGGACTATTGGATGATTGCGCTCAGATAAATGATCAAGAATAGGAGAGCTTATAATAACTGTAGGGCAGGGACATTGAGTTGCATTAGCTGTGTTGCTGACTAGAAGAATTCAGCGGGGTATTTGTGTTTGGGTATGGACTCTTATTATTTCAGGGTTCCTTGCTAAAGGATTATCATCAAGCATCTTCCGAAGCACAGCGGGTGTGTAACTCTGGGTGGGTTATTATCATTGGTATCATGTGTACTAGTATTGTGGCCATTTGCTATTTCTTTGGGTTTTTTTTTTGGGGTGTGAAACCGCATTTCTATGATTTTATGGTTGTGATTTGATCTTCCCTCTTCTTCTTTCTTTGATCCTTAGACGCTGACCGTCAAAGCAGTCAGTTGCCATCACGCCTGGTGCCGTCTTGTAGCTCAGCAACAAATTGATTCTACTTTGCTTGGTCGGTGGCCATCCTTCGTACAGTGCCCCAACTCTGGTTCATTTTTTGCATCTTTGCCTCCACAGTCCTCCGCCAAGTTGTTTTTATTCAGCCTCTCTTTCATTTTACTTCAGGGGTCCATAGCCTAGCTGTTCTTGTGATGGCATCGGGGTCTCTTCTGAGGACATGGCCAACCAAACTCCAGCGTCTGACAGCTATGATGGTGTGCATGTCCTCTTGCTTGCTCCGGGTAAGCAGATCTTTGGCCAAAAAATTAGGATAATTTTTCGTAGGCATGCTGTGTGGAAAAAGGACAATTTTGACATTTCCTTCTCTGTCACTCTCCAGCATTCCGCGCATAGAGAAGCACAGAAAGTGCACAGCTCTGATATAATCTTAATTTTTGTGCTTGTGCTGTACTGAGAGGTCTTCCAGATGCTGTTTAGAATAAAAAAAAAGGCTGTTCTTGCTTTGATCATTCTGTTGTTGATGTCTTGTTCTAGTTGGTGATTCCTTTCTGTTATGGGCTCGGGGTTGCACACATTGAGTGTCATGAACTCTTTCTTCTTTAGATTGATGTTCACGCTCACCTTCTGACTATACTTATTAAATCTATCCGTTTTTTCCTGGATGAGTCGATGTGAATGTGCTAGTAGTGCAATGTCATCTGCATATTCCAGATCTTCCAATGTAGCAAATGTAGTCCGTCTTATTCCTCTTGTACTGCCATCTGTTGTCTGGTGCATCACCCAGTCTATAACTGTTAAAATAGAGTGGTTGATAAGGAGCATCCCTGTCGTACTCTTGTCTTCATCTCAAAGGTTAAGTTTGGCTGCTCTACGCTGCACGTAAAGTTGGCATATAGGATTTTTATGATTGACATTATGCAGCTTGGAAATCCATAAGACCTCAGTATTTTCCATAAATTGTCCCTATGTATACTGTCAAAAGCCTTTTCAAAATCAACGACATTAATGTACAGCATTCTTTGCCATTCTGAGCTCTTCCAATGTAGAAAACGTAATCCATCTTATTCCTCTTGGACTGCCCTCTGTTGTCTGTCGCATCACACAGTCCATGACTGTTAAAAATAGAGTGGTTGTTGATCTTCCTTGCGTTACCTGAATCTTATTGTTTGTTGTTGTTAATAACATAGAAAATTATTTAGCGGATCAAACTCTACTTTCTATCTCTACTTATACTAGATTGTATGTGGAGTCACTAATGCGTATTAAACCTTATCTCCAAAGAGAGAGAGAGAGGCAGTGTGACAGTAGTTGAAACAAAGTCATTGAGTGGTGGGAGGGAGAGTCAGTATCTGATCTCTACTCCTGATAACTATAAATCACTCTATCCACATACAACACCATAACTCATCTATCTTCTCAGTCTTCACTCAGACTTTTGTCTTGTCTCAGACTTCACACAGACATTTATCTTGTCTAGGCAGACTCTTGAAACCCACTCGTGACAGTGACTTAATTCTGTAATTGTTGTGTTTCATAAAGTGATGCTGTCAGTCTCTTTACAGGAAATTATCTTTCATCCGTGTAACTGAACAAATCTCCATGTAATCTGGTTGAATCTAGCAAATGCTTATGGATCCGTTCCACACCAGATGTCGTGGCAGGCTCTAGAAATGTATCATGTTCCACAAGAGATTGCAGCAATGCTGAAGCTGTATTTCGTAGGGTTCTCTGTCAGATTTTAAACCAGAGAGTACACAACAAAGTGGATTGGCCTTGAAGTTGGAATTGCAATGGGATGTACTATCTCTTCGATACTATTCGTGATGGCTATGAAGGTAATCCTCAGTGCGGCTGAAGGAATGGCTATAGGTCCAAATCTCAGTAGAATGTGTCACATGCCACAATTCAAAGCATTCATGGATGACAACAATTCTGACATCAGATTAACATCAGGCCCGGAGGATGTTAGCACGCCTGTACGAACTAGTCAGCTGGTGCAGAATGAGCTTCAAACCCAAGATATCGAGAAGCCTATCAGTCAGGAAAGGGAAGATAGCAGAGGTCATATACATGGTTTCCAACCAAAGAATCCCGACTGTCATTGAAGAACCTGTTAAAAGTCTTGGCAGGGTGTACGGTGCCTCATTAATAGACTCTAAGGCAGTGCAACAGACAATAGAAATGGCAGACAGAGGACTACAGATCATAGACCAAAGCAGACTCCTAGGAAAATTCAAACTGTGGTGCCGTCAGTTTATGTTGATACCTAATTTGCTGTTGGCCACTGCTTATATGAAATAAGCACAAGTACAGTGGAAGCTATAGAGCAGAAGGTCAACAAGTTCATGAGGAAATGGCTAGTGGTACCACCAGGTCCGTCAGATGTAGCACTGTACTACAAAAAGTCAAAACTTCTACTTCCTTTTAAGTCAATTATTGAAGAGTACAAAATTGGAAAGGCAAGGCATAAAATGATGCTACGCGAGTCAGCAGATGACGTGGTTAAGTCCATTCAGCCCACACTGAAAAAAGGAGGAAGTAGAGGGTGGAAGAAGCTGTTGATGCTGCCCAAGAGTCACTCAAACTGAGTGAGGTAATCGGATACGCACAAACGAATAGACGAGGATTAAATCACGAAGACATCTGTTCTCAATATCTCTCTCTTGTCCATTGTCAGTATCTAGAAACTATTATGTTAGTTCTTGCTTTGCCACGTACCCCTACATGAACAGGACACACATTTTTAAGCCCCAGAGGGTTTTATCAATGTTTCACATACTCGTATCCAAGAAGTACGTAGGGAAATAAAAGAAAAGCTGAAGCATCAAAACCCAGATACCTGCATGAAGTCACCTTTTACTCTGAGAGAACTAAGTGCTGCCATAACAAAACTAAAGAACATGAAAGCTCCAGGAAAAGATGGTACAAATAAAACGATCAAGAACCTGAGGCTTGTAGCCAGGCACAAGCTCGTCTTGTTGTGTTTTCTTACAGAACGATTCCGTTCCAATAGCTTTTAGAGACACCCGGATGTTGACAGATTGTGCGCAGAACATAGCGTCAGTAATCGTACTTCCGCCCTTCTGAACGCGGGTTCCAGGCAGTCAAGCGACATGGATACAGCAGAAACCAGTTGATGTGTAAATAAAGTGCATTATTACTTCGATACTGTTCTAATACTTGTTCATCACATAAAATAACATAACACTTTCAGTCAATCTAGGAGTAATGGAAAATGTCAATATCGATGGCGAGAAGCAATTATGGATCATATCAGAAAGAAACAAATGGAGACAACAAACATTTCCAGCTACCGATCAGTTTGCCTACGGAGCTGTCCGGGTAGGATAATGGAAAGAATTGTGAACTCAAAATTACTGAAACATCTAAAAAAAAAACCATCTCCTTGATAACACACAATCAGCATTCAGGAAAAACTTCAACACCGAAGACCAACTAGTATATCTAGCCCAGGACGTAGAAAATTCCATTCAGGAGAAGAAAAAAGTAGTGGCTGTATTTGTGGACCTGACAAAAGCTTTTGATAAGGTATGTGAGGGTATTTTGCATGTATGAATGTTCCCATGCTCCAGCGGGAGTTTAATAGTCATTTGAGTTGTAAGTTGGGAGTGCTTGCCTTGTAATAATTTAGTTACAAGCAATGTTGTGAGCAGAGATCAAGACAAGCTGCTGGTTATAGTTATGCGTGAATGAAGCTCAGTGGAGTGTGGAAGGTTTTCACGTGTTTGGTGAATACGAATGAAAGGGGTCAGTGAGAGAGAGATGTGTGTTGGGTCAGTAGTGTGTTGAGTTGGTAGAGAGTTGAGTCAGTAGAGACTAGACAGGAGACAGCGAAGAGCGTAGAGAAGAGAAGGGTGGATGTCTATAGTAGTGCGTGAGTACAGGGCCATAGTTGTACAGTGGATTTATGTAGTAGCATATTTTGTGGCTGTAGTTATTCCGAGGATCAGAGTGATCGTAGAATACTCGGAATTTGTTATGTGTCCAATATTTGTAATGGCCCTGAGCCCATTGTGACTTATTTGTGATATTATATATTCACTGAGATTGATATGGTGTTGGAGTTGGTGTATTACTCCTGTATTACTTTCATGTGCCGGTAATAACAAGTCTCGCTTTTCGTTGGAGAATCGTCTTATTTTTAAAATGGGCGTTTTAGCTCCCGATGGCTTGAATATCCAACATCATTTTGCATAAATTCTGGTAGCTTTTCTCTTTTTCATTCTTTATTCGTTGTCTTTTAGATCTATCTTCTTATGTTTTTGTTTTGGTTCGTTTCGTATCTTTTTATATCTTTTGTTTTGTCGCTATCGTACGTCACTTCCTTGCGATTTCTGTGACGGAATACTACTGCTTGCTTTCACAGTTTCTTTGGATCGAGCTGAGTGAACTTTTACTAGTTCCACAGTTTTGTTAATTCTCTTTTTTTCGTTTCGTTGATTATTTACTTTCTTGTTTCGGTATTTCTTTTAGATTTTACGATTTTCTTGTATTATTATTGTTCTTGTTCTCTCATCACTGTTGTTGTTTACTTTTTCCATCTGCTTGTATCGCCCATTTGTTGTATATTTCTCATCATCGTATAGTTTTGTAGTACCTATATGTAATTCTTGTCTTTGTCACCTGTTTGTGGCTGACGAAGGGTAAAACCCGAAACGTCCCTTGTTTCTTGTTACCGTTATTTGTAGAACTGATTAAATACCGTTTTATTGGTTTAAATACTTATATTCCTTACCAGTTTTACAGCAGCCCTTTAATTTATTTACTTACACTATACTACCACCATTGCTGCTACCCTGTTTTCGTTTCGTGACTGCTGTATTTTGTGTTCTTCTCTTGTTTCATATTTTTACATTTGTTCATTATGCCTTATCAGAAACAGTTGATTTCTTCACTTCATTCTTTTATTACCTATTCATTTTCTCTCATGCCTTCTGACATATCTCGTACTGCTTCTGACTTAGCCTTTACTATATACAAGAAGACACGCTGTACATGTCACATTAATTTTCTCAAGAACTGTCTCCGTGCTAGCGCTATTCCCAAAGGGTTTGTCTCTAGCTTCCATCTATCGGCTGGACTTCCTCATCCTGCTGACCAGCACCGCTTACAACAGGTTGAGAAGAAATGTTCCTTCCAACGTATGAGGTGCGTCATTGCTATACATAAACGCCAGCTGACTGAGTTTGAACTTTCCAAATCACACCTTACTCAACAACTACGTCTACTGACTTCGTCGTGCCCGGCAGCGTTCCCTGTTATTCGCACTATTATCCATGACACGAATAGGGAGCTGTATACTCGTTTAGTGCACGCATAAAAAAGAGAAATTGCGCCGCCTCTGTCCGCAACCTCCTTCAGGGTCCTCTATTCAGTCTTCTACCCATGCTAAAGTTATTTGCATTCCTCCAGATTTGCATCTGTCTCCTGGTGAATTGTCTGTCCTGAGTAAAGGTCTTAAGTTTGTTCCTCTTCGTTCTAATTTTGATAAATATTCTCTGCTTCAAGATGTTCACAGCTTCCATCGCCGCGTGCGTCTTAAATATTACCATCGTAAGGGTAAGGATTCTACCAGGGTTTCCGATACTGATGACATCTTTCGTCGTTTTGGCAAACCTAAATAAGACTGGACTCCAGCTCCAGGAGCTTCTCGTGCTCTGGATTTATATATTGCTAATACTTTACATGACATTGACCAGCTCAATCTACGCCGTCTCCGTCGATCTAACCTCACGTCTTCTGAATGGCGGGCATTGTCACGCCTTAACAACCGTGATGATATTGTTATCAAGCCGGCAGACAAAGGTGGTGCTGTGGTTGTTTGGCGTAAGGACTTATACATTCACGAAGGAGTTACACAGCTAGGTAATACTACCTTTTACTCACCTTGTTCTGGTGACGCTACAGTCCGTAATAATCTTACTGTTTATGAAACTATCCGTGGCCTGGTCCGTGATGATCTTCTTCATTTCTGGTGCTTTATCTCTCCATATTTTTGATAGTTGTCTTGGTAAGCCTTCCTTTTACATGCTTCCTAAGGTGCATAAAATTGCTAACCCTGGTAGGCCTATTGTTTCAGCCTGTTCTTGTCCCACTGAACGTATTTCTGAATTCCTTGATAGTATTTTCCAGCCTTTAGTCGCCAATCTGCCTTCTTATTTGAAAGACACTTCTCATGCTATCACTACTTTTGATTCGATCAGATTCACGCCTGATCGTACTTACCGTCTTTTCCTCCTAGATGTTTGTTTCCTTTATATTTCTATTCCACATGCTGATGGTCTCATGGCACTCCAATTTTTTCTCGACCAGCGTACTGATCTTACTATAAGTACAGGTCCGCTTCTTCGCCTTGATGAGTTGGTTCTTATTCTCAACTCTTTTGAGTTTAATGGCCAATTCTTCAACCAAATCAATGGCGTCGCTATGGGTACTAAGATGGGCCCTAGTTACGCTTGCCTTTTTATGGGCCACTTTGAATATTTGGTCTTTCAAAGTTATGATGGACCAATACCCGAGCTTTACCGCCGCTATATTGATGATGGTATTGGCATTACAGACATTCTGAGGTAAACTTCCGTCGATTTATTGACTATGTTGGTAATTTCAATCCAGCCATCAAATTCACTTCTGAAATCTCTACGACCTCAGTAAACTTCCTTGACATCACTGTGACTATTAGCCCTACTTGTCTTAAAACGTCTGTCTATTATAAGGCTACTGACGCTCATGGTTTCCTTCTATATACTTCATCGCATTCTCTTAGTTGTAAAAATTCCATTCCCTTTTCTCAACTTCTTCGCTTGCGTCGGTTATGTCACGATGACGATGATTTTCATCAGCGAGCTCAAGAGATGCTTGAGTTCTTTCGCCGACGTCTGTATCCAGAACATGTTTTATCTGATGCCCTTAATCGTATCACACGCGTCACTCGTCAGACGGCGCTCACTACTAAACCTTCTGTCCAATCTGACAGACTGAAACTGGTTCTAACTTTCCATCCTCACTGTCTGTCGGTAAAGAGAATTCTGTTTCGACATCTGCCTATTCTCAACTCTGATCCTGATACCAAAGAGTTGTTTCGTGATACACCTTTGGTAGCTTATCGTAGGGATAGGAATTTTAGGGATATTCTTGTACACATTCGCTTGCGACATACTAGCCCGTCTTACTTTGGTACTAAACCGTGCCTACGCCGGATATGTAAGACCTGTCCGTTTGTACTCCAAACTCAGACAGTCACTTTTCCAAAAGGAAAATTTATCATTAGAAAGTCATTTACGTGCGAATCCAGAAACCTGATTTATGCTATCATCTGCAAGAGGTGTGGCATGACCTATATTGGTGAAACTGGCAGGCGTTTGGCGGACAGGTTTCGTGAGCACTTGAATGACATCTATCATGACAAACATTTACCAGTGGCCCTTCATTTCAATAGGCCTGACCATTCAGGTAATTCCAATATTCATGTTACTGTCCTCCTTTCATGTACCGGTAATGACAAGACTCGCTTTTCGTTGGAGAATCGTCTTATTTTTAAAATGAGCGTTTTAGCTCCCGATGGCTTGAATATCCAACATCATTTTGCATAAATTCTGGTAGCTTTTCTCTTTTTCATTCTTTATTCGTTGTCCTTTAGATCTATCTTCTTATGTTTTTGTTTTGGTTCGTTTCGTATCTTTTTATATCTTTTGTTTTGTCGCTATCGTACGTCACTTCCTTGCGATTTCTGTGACGGAATACTACTGCTTGCTTTCAGTTTCTTTGGATCGAGCTGAGTGAACTTTTACTAGTTCCAGTTTTGTTAATTCTCTTTTTTTTTCGTTTCGTTGATTATTTATTTTCTTGTTTCGGTATTTCTTTTAGATTTTACTATTTTCTTGTATTATTATTGTTCTTGTTCTCTCATCACTGTTGTTGTTTACTTTTTCCATCTGCTTGTATCGCCCATTTGTTGTATATTTCTCATCATCGTATAGTTTTGTAGTACCTATATGTAATTCTTGTCTTTGTCACCTGTTTGTGGCTGACGAAGGGTAAAACCCGAAACGTCCCTTGTTTCTTGTTACCGTTATTTGTAGAACCCGTTAAATACCGTTTTATTGGTTTAAATATTTATATTCCACCTACCTACACCCTACTCTTCACATTGGGGGTTTTCTATTTGGATGTTTCAAGTGAACCCAAAGTGGTACAGCACTGAAGTAATTAAAAGTCATTCAGTCAGTATCCTACAGTTTGTTTTTCAACGCAACCAATTTTCACAGGATTACCGTAACTGTACACCTCACCGTATTCGTGCTGGTAGAATATAGGCCAGCTAGCTGTGCAACGCAGTGACCTCATAGTCGTCTGAACGATCGTTGAAAACTGTACCTGTACAAGCTGTTTGTTGTGACTAAAATAACTTATTTGCTGCGTAGACGAAGTGGCTGTGTATCAGGAGAATCTGTTGTGACCAGAAGAAGTTGATGTGTGGAAATCTGTGGAGCTATCGGAGTAACCTTGTTGCAGTGTTCTACTCGACACAATGTGGAGTGGAAAGCACGAGTCCTGTTTTTCACTGTGTGTAGCCGGTGCTGCTACAGAATCTGAACTGAGTGTGTTGTGACTGTACAGTGTGTCGTCTTCATACTTTCATCGCCTTGGGACTTGCTGAGGACATTATAAACATATCTACACGCTTGGGATTTAAGTATTATGTAGTTGTTCTGTGAACAATTAGTGTTCGTCATAATTCCTTGAGATACAGCTTAGTTAGATAAGTTTTTTATTGTTGCTCATTTAAGGTGATTACTAGTAGGCCTAGGGGTACAGTCTAGCATATTAATCAGGTATCTCATAAATAAATTAGTAACGTGACATTTTTTCGTGTTCTAATAGTAATATGCTAATGTGCTAGTGGTGTGTTGCACTAAGTTTCTAGTTAGAAGGTAATTTGTGTTTTATATGATGCTTACAGTAGAGGCTATTTCTTAAGAAATCAGTATTTCTTCTCATATACTGAATACATCTGTTTTCACATTTAGCTTTTTCTGTTTAGTTCTGCAACTTTTAGTATTATCACTTATTTTTTAATTCACCTTCAGTGTTGCTGTTCTACTGTTGTTAGTTTTCACTCTTTCTCTATATGGCATTATATGTTATGTAGGTTTTAGGTTAGATTGCAGTTAGAATTTATTATCATACTTTGTGTATATCTGCTCTGCCTGTAGCTGTGTCATTCCTGTCGGTTTTAGACATTGTTTACATCTGCTCTACCTATAGCTGTGCCTTTCCTGTCTGCCTTAAATACTGCTTACATCTGATTCACCTATAACTGTGCTAACCCTATCTGTCATCCTTCTCTCTAGTTCTTCCGTCCATTTTTAGTTGTATTCTAATAAGCTTAAATTATATACTAAGTGTGTATTAACATATTCACCACAGGAACTGTTGTAGTGTTTGCGCTTCTCAAAGTTACTGCTGCAGAGGTGACTTGGAGACAACAGATCAGATCAGTTTATTGCCATAGCCTGCCATTCCAGTACACCATAAAAAGCTACATAACCTTAGTTTGTTTTGGTTCATTATTCTAAGGCCATATTTCATTTATCTGTCCAGGTTGCTCTATAGACTTCCCTTGGCATTCATTGTTTCAGTGTTGTTGTTGGACGTGACGGTTGTTATTTACTTGTGTTTTGATTTCATCTGTAGGATTTTGCGCTATTTATTCTTAGAAGGGGTCCTATCCTGTGGGCAGGGTCAGTTGTATTGCCCTTCACGAATAAAGTGTGCATTTTTGCATTAGTTGTTTACGTGCAGTTTGTTGTTGGTTGTGTGTTATATTCCTTCTTTGGCGTTCTGTGTATATGGCGTATTCTTCAGTCATTTTCTTCTTACTGTTACGGTGTTATTTTAAATGATGGCGTCTGCTGGGGTTTACCCATGCGCAACGTTTAGGGGTCATTAATATTTATAGAATATGTCGATATTTTACGGTATAGTGAACGCGAAATATATGCGGAGATTATGACGCATTCGCGTCGGGAAGGTCACGCCGGGTGACTTGGTTACAAGGCCTTTGTTACGCTATCTGTCAAGCAAGAAGGTCGTGTCTTGTATTTCTTCCAAGGAAATAAGGCTGAGTATATAGCCTATATTATATAGATGAATCGATGTAGACTTCAGGGTCAGTTCGGAAATTAATCTAAGCATGAGATTAATTAAATTAAACTAATAATGGAAGGAGAATCGTATTATGATTCAAATTGTATATGTCAAGAACTCATGTGCTCATTTCTGGCTGTTGACTATAACAGCGCACGTATATAGCCACGATGTTCATCTGACATTATTGGTTTTGAAATTTTTCAAAAGAACGAACCACACAAAAATAAGACATTTTTCCTTTCGAGCCAAAATGGACATTATTTGCAAAAACACCGGTGACGTCATGCCCTTGACGACAGTATGAACGGTTGGAAAAGCCAGCAGCTGACAATGTCCTTCAAACAAATTTATTTGCAGCTTTCAAACATCAAATGAAGCATATTGCCAACGTATTCAATGTTTCAAACAAGCTTTCGAGTCTGTCGTCGAAGCATATAATGTACGATATTACCGCCAAAACAAGATAAGTCACTAATTTTAAAGGTTAAAATATTTCGTCCTGTTTGTCCAAATAATGCCATGTTCTTTTTTCGTTGTATCCATGTTAAATATTGTTCCTGTCCTTTTCATGTAGCGGGTATGGTTGGGCGGCGGTTCGGAATGAATAAAATGGCTCTCGGGATGCCGATATTCATTCTGAATGTTCCTAAGGCTGTGAATTAATAGCACCTCGCGAAGAAAGCGTCGAATTATCATTATCGGTGATCTTTTGGTTCGGACTTGCATTAATTCACTTTGCATGTTAGGTGTATAGTCATGTTATAACTGGTGTTTTCATGTGTATTTGGTTCTTATTTTTATTCATTTAAAGTCTCATGTTTGTAATCTATCTTGTTTACTCTGATCTAGCTATCTTTAATTTTAATTAAATGTATTGTATTAACGTCAAATGAGTCCTGTGACGTCACTATTTGTTACGTACACAGCTTAACTTTCTATTCAGTTCATTCTTAATCTCTCACTTCCGTTTTATACCACTTAGTTATTAATGCATTTTTTATTGTGAAAATGTCTTGTCGTATGGTAATACTGTTTCGTAATCCTTGGTTAACCCATTGTATTGTTTGTCTTCATTTCATCCTTCTATAATTTAATATTAATGCTATAATTTCTTCATTAATAATAGTGTAGATGAATATGATTAAATTTTTATCAGCTTTGATGAGGAATTAGGGACTTTGCACATATTTGCAGTAGTGGTCCTAGAAATGGGCAATGCACTTTATGCCTCATGATTATGGCATAATATATAATGATTAATTATTAAAACTTTATAACATATTAATACATATTTAATATAAATTAGTACACTTTCTCAGTACTATATTGTGAACTTAGTGACAATTAAGACTAATTATTTGGGGATAATACACATAATTATTAAATATTAATATTAAGCGCTTGATATAATTTCAGCAGCTTATATAACTAACTATCATAACTATTTATGATAGATATCAGTGAGTATATATATAATATTTTTACAAAATATTATAGATTGTGGAACTTATACATAACAATACAGGAATATTACAATTTCTTATATTAATTATTTATTCGTTGAGTAATTATAATTATCGACATAGATTATATTGTTGATTACAATACATAAGTAATTGAATACTTAAATAATTAAACTCCAAGAATGCTTACCTTGGACCATTTCATTAAAATTGGAAAAGATTGTAATAAAAAAGGAGAGGCACTCCTTGAATTTGCTGAACAACAACTGGCAAGATATAAGGCAGAGATGGAAGAACTTGAAAGAAAAGAGGCTGAAAAGAAAACTATTGCTAAAGCAGAGAGAGAGAAGAATTAAGACAAGAAGAAGAAAGAAAGATAGCAAGAGATGAAATCCTACGGATTGAAGAAGAGAATAAATTGAAACGACAAGAAATCATACTGCAGGAAGAAATGGAATTGCAACGGCTTAAATTGGAAACAGCAAAACTTAATTCGCAGAGTGCTGCAGCAAGCAAAAATGATAATGCTCAATCTGGATCTTCATCCACCCGACTTAAGGGCAATTATTACTTTAAATTACCACCATTCAAATTACACGTGGACGACCTTTCATCGTGGCTGGCGCGCTTTGAGGATATATGTAAGGTCAATAACCTTGACAAAACTGCATGGGCACTTAAACTTAAGGAATTTCTGGATGGCGAACCTGCAAGTGCAGCACAAAACATTGATCCTACATTAGCCACAGACTATGAGGCCATTAAGACGTTGTTATTACGTCGTTTCCACTTGAACGAAGAGGCATGTAGATTACGTTTCAAAAGTTTGTTGCCAGATAACAATAAAGATTTCACAGGTTTTATTGCTAACATACACAATACTTTTAACAGATGGGTTGAACTGGCAGGTGTCAACAAATCTTACGACAAGTTAGTCGATTTGTTATTGAGGGATAAAGTGTTATCTTCTGTCAGCCCACCATTCTTTGCTTATCTGCAAGAAAGAAAACCAGAATCTATTGATGAGTTAGAAAACATTTCTTTAAATTACTGCACAGTTCATCCGAATGCTAATATTTCTGGCTCGTTGATAAGAGAACCACTTCCTGTAGCCTCCAATATGGCATATCATAATCATAACAAACCTAGAACACACAGTGTGGACAGAGGTAGGTTCAAAGGAAACTATGACATTAATTTTCATAAGGGACAGAATAACTTTAACAATAACTTTAATAGAGGAAGACAACAAACCAGAAATTATTCACCTCAGTCAAGACACAACAGTAATCCTCGTAACTCAAGTTATAATCGGTCATATCAATATAATAATGGTAACAATTGGAAGAATAGCGATAATTATAACTCGAGACATCGAGATAACAATTATAATAGACGTCAACGAGATAATTCAACTAATTATTCTTGTAATCGTTCTCATTCTCGTGGATCTTCACATTATAACCATAATACCGGGGCAGCAGTGACAAATGATATCACCCCTAAGGTTCAGGTTCCACCTAACGATAATACAATGAATTCTTCTGCTGCATGCTTTGCTATAAATTATAACGTGGCAAATAGTTGCCCACAATGCAATCTTATTTTTCAGAAGGCAAAGGAGACAGTGCTAAACTGCGGACACATTACACCAGAAGTAGGTCTTGCAGCCAATGATGGAACAGGCTCTCTGATTTTTAACAGAGGGATAGTAAACGGTTCTGTAGTTTCTGTATTGAGAGACTCCGGGTCCACAACCATTGGAGTGCGACAGTCGCTAGTACATCCTAGCTGTGCAACGGGGGAATATGTCCGTTGCGTGACTTTTGGGGGAACTATTGAGTTTTACCATAATGGAAGGAGAATCGTATTATGATTCAAATTGTAGATGTCAAGAACTCATGTGCTCATTTCTGGCTGTTGACTATAACAGCGCACGTATATAGCCACGATGTTCATCTGACATATTGTTTTGACACGGACGGATACTTACTGATATTATTTGGAATTCAATTGTTACGCGGAATTGTACATGAAACCTTTGTGAATGTCGATTATCGTTTTGTATGAATCTCAATACATGTGGACTCAAAGCAGAAGGCTTGATCCTTTATTTACGTTTCGGGTTCGGTTCTACAGCTGTTGGTGTTTACCTTTGTCAGCACGATAACTCTCCCACAAGGGAAATCAAATACTATATACTATGCAAATCAGAACGTCGAAGGGATGTTCTGATGCCCAGAGCTAACCAGTTATAACCAACATTGATACGTCTAAAGAGTGACTTTACTATTCAATAAATAATACCATAACCAAGGAATCGCAACACCAACCACACCACCACCAACGACCCGTCACACTTACACTATCCTGTAAATACGTTAATTTTTTCAGTCTCCTGTTTTCATGCGTTATAGAGGTCTGGTACTGTATATTTCAATATTACTTCTGTCACACATTCCTTTTTTTCTTGTTACCGACCTACCAGGCTGTTGTTTGATAAATTAAGGTGTAGACCTAATCTTCACACTCAGACAGCTGAGTGAAAGGGCCCTTGAGTATAAGAGTGAGATCCATCTTTGTTTCGTGGATCTGGAGGGGGCGTTTGGCAGGGTCCCCTGGAGCAAACTTTGGGACTGTTTGGCAGGGAGGAGTGTTCCAGCGCCTCTGATTCATGCTGTGCGGGGCTTCTGCGGGTCTTGCAGAGGTTGTGTGAGGACGGCAGACCATGGGTCAGGGGGGTTCGGGACCGCCGCTGGTGTGGGGCGGGGTGGTGTCCTATCGCCTTGCCTCTTCGTGCTCCTTGTGGACGATGTCGTCGGGGCATGTGGGGAGAGAACGGGAGAGTGTTCGGTGGGGTGCTGGAGGATGGGGCAGGTCTGTGTTTCGGAGCTGGCGTTTGCTGATGATGTTGCCCTGATTGCTAGATCGGGGGCACATCTCCAGTCCGGCCTGCGGGTCTGGAGGGGGGGGGGCTGGAGAGGGGGGGATGGTCGTGGGCAGCTCTGGAACAAAATCCATGGTGATATCACGAGAAGAAAGAAAACATCAGATTAAGTTGGGAGAGCGGGTCCTGGAGCAGGTCGACCACTTTGGATATCTCGGAGCTGTTGTAGACCGAGGGGGAGGCGTCAGGGAAGAGTTGGCCACTCGGAAAGCAGCGGCTGGGAGACTTTTTCGGGCCATAAATCGTGGATTCCTCAGCGGGAGAGGGGTTGGTGGGAGAGCGAGGATGGCTGTGTGCCGCTCCGCCTGTGTCCCAGTCTTGACGTGTGGATGCGAGTCGTGGGCGGTGACTGCAGCCCACAAGGGCCAGATCCAGACCTCGGAGATGAGGTGTCTGAGGAGGGTGGTTGGGGTAACAAGAAGAGACATGGTCCGCAACCAGACGATCCGTCAAGGCCTGGAATCCCATCCGCTGCAGACCCAAATAGAGCAGTCCCAACTGGGATGGTTTGGCCGTGTCTGCGGAGTGGGAGAGGATCGGCTGCCGCGACGGGCGTGGGAGACAGAGGGCCAGGGATCCAGACCTCCAGGACGACCCAGAGTCCGCTGGGAGGACAACATTAGACAATCTTTGAAGGACCGAGGACTAGAATGGAACCAGGCCAGGAAGAAGACAGCTGATGGAATGGTCTGGCGCTCTCTCTTCCAAACCTCTACACCTCACGGTAGAAGGGGAACGACTAAGTAAGTAAGTAAGGTGTAGTACTTATCAATATTATCATCATTTGTGTCATTGTTTTGTAGTGTCACCGTTCACTTTGCTAGGAGCATTATAAAATGCTCAAGCAGGAATTATAAGCGGTGATTTGGTTTTGGTTAAGAGGGAAGTTATGAAAAAATGGTTTAAGAAATAAGAATAGATTTGAATAAAGACTATTTGTCTTGCTAAAAGGGAAATAAGATGAGTGAAATCATGCTTTGATCAAAGGGAGATGACTCTAATTATTAAAGTCAGGGGAGGAAAGTGCTTAATTACACATAAGTAGATTTGGTGAGTTGGTAATTATGGTTTAGAAAATGTACATATAAGAATTGTATAGCAAGCTTTAGAGAAGACAATATAAGGTTAAGTCAAATATGCAAAGGGAGACAATGGTTAATTACCTCCCTTATATGATTAAGTGAGTTGAGAAAAAAAAATATGCAGGTGAAAAGTTTACTAGGACAACGGATGACACTTCACTGAGTTGTTTACACAGCGGATAAGCGTGAACATATTTCAGCTGAGCGAAGAATAGGAGGAACCAATGAATTTACAGTAAACAGGGACAGATGAGCTAGTAATGATTTTATAGAAGAGAAGGCTTTTAGACACGCTGTGGAGCGGTCGCATTTTCGGAGGAGCAGTCCTAGTTAAGGACGTAGAGTGGCAGGAATGTGTATTCTGCCAGGCTCAAGTTCAATTTCTGTGGGAAACAGAATGAAAACTTCTGAAGAATCCTATAGACCTAGTTAGAGTAGTAGAATCTATTCACATATGAAAGACAGAATTGTGTTTAAAAAATAGGTTTAGAGATAAGAGGTGATAGTAAGAACTGTGAGTGTTGTGAGGATTCTGTGCAACCAAAGTAAGTAGGTCCTTTGACTCATAACTTTTGATAGACACTGAATAGCTTGATTTCAGAAGTTGAAATAAAGTATTACAAGGTTAACGACGCTTACAACTAAGTGAGCGCAGAATAATGAGAAACGAAGCTGAAGCTACAAAATTGACTATGAGGTGAATAACCTGAGACAAATTAAGTGAGCTGAGAAGATTTTACAGGAGAACAGGGATTTAATAGCCGTTCTGGGCTATTGTATAATGAACTTTGCAACATCGACTGCTACAAGTAAGATGAGTAAGCAATTGAAGGCTGATTGTATTTACAGGATGAAACAT
Source organism: Oreohelix idahoensis (assembly GCA_024509875.1). Lineage (NCBI taxonomy): Eukaryota > Metazoa > Mollusca > Gastropoda > Stylommatophora > Oreohelicidae > Oreohelix > Oreohelix idahoensis. The sequence continues at coordinate 109,668 of JAMPIV010002524.1, forward strand.
GCGCTCTCTAGCAGGTATAAGTATGAGGATACCGCAACAGGTGTACCCAATGTATTGATTTGCATATATGAATTTTTAGATGATAGTATTTGATTAAATTGAGTCAAAATTGACAGGATTAGTAGATGAAAGAAAACAACTCAGGAAAGAGTTGATGAAAGGCTTGGGAGAAGCCAGAATAAATAGAAAAGCCTTAAGGGAAGAAAATATGTATAAACCATACCTGAATATGTTCTCAGGCAGAGAGCTATAACTATATATATAGGTATGTGAATGTACCCAGAAGGAATGGGATATACAAGAGGCAGTTAGGAAATGTTTGTACCTGGAATTTGTACCACATGCCTCCTGTTATGATGGAATTTTTGATGTAAATAAATCACTTGTTTTGATGGAACACTTCTCAAGTTGGGTTAACTCTCTAAAAGGTTGTTGAGTGCTTGAGTAAACAAGATAATAGACATAAGGGAATAACTACTATACTTCAGCACAAGAATGACATGACTAAGAAAATGGTAAAAGTGGTTGAACCAAATATGGACGAGTTGAAGAAGGAAATAGAAGTCATCATAGCACAGTCTGGATTGGACGGGTCACGAGGACAAGTATGGACATTGCTACAAGAAAAGTATCAGACACAATTTCTAAAGATAAGAAATGAATTAGATATGGTTATAACGAAAATGTTAGATGACACAAACGAGAAGAGATGCAGAGAGCGGGACAAACGTGATCGAATTCAAAGGAGAAATAGAGGAAGAGGCAAATATAGATATTGCTAAGATGATAGCGTTAGAAACGCTTAGAGTCAGAGAGGCCATGATGATGAAGTTTTTAGACATGGTGAATAAGTAAAGAGACAATGGTGTTGAAATTGATGAATAAGTTAACATAGGAGGAAGCTATGAGGGTAGAGACATAGCATATTAAGAGATACAGATCGAGGGGATTTCCGATCTAAGAGCCGAGACAGGCTAAGACATAGAAGTGATAGTAGAAGGAGAGATACGGATCGACGAGGTTACCGATCCAAGAGCCGAGAAGCTTATAGGAACAGTAGTAGAAACAGAGAAACTACTAAGGATCGAGGGAGATACCGATCTAGTAGTAGAGAGGAGGAGAGAAATAGGAGTATGATTAGAGGTCGCGGTAGCGACATAAAACCTGAGAGGAACTCAGGGAGTGTGAGAAGTTGAAGATAGAGACAAACCGAAGCAAACGATTGATGAGTAAGTGAGATAAGGAGATTGGGAGATAGTAGCAGGAAGCTATGAGAGTACAGGCATAGCATATATAATATAAACAATATGGCGGCGGCAACTTAGTCTTGAGAAGCTGTTACGTACATTTATTACCTAAGGGGGTAGTCTTCGGTCCTGCCAAATGTACGCACCAGTCTTGATATAGTTATATTATTTGTGCGGTCGAATGATTCGCGCACTGACGTGCACGAAGCAGTGAGTGTTGCTTTGGGACGCACGGGTAACCTAGTTGAGTAGTTTGTGACGTCATTTTTGAAGGGGCAACATGGAACTTGTTTATGTCCATGATTGTTATATTATATTTGTATTCAATGGCATGTTTATGGAAAGCCATTTATTCTAGTGATCTGTATTGGTCTTCAGGTCGAAACCAATAGCAGCAATGTCACGTAAGTTATCGCCCCACTTCTTATTTAAAGCTGTATTATAAGGCCGCTCTAATACTAGTCTAGCGGTAATATGTTATTCCTAGAATGGATCTACAGAGTCGTTTGCCTTTAGGATTTGTATCGTAGAAGAAGGATTCCTACGAGTGGAAGAAGTTATTGATTACCTTATGCACATGTTTTAATATGCTGTTACAACAATGCCAGAAGCGTGGCATAGAATGGGAGAGGTTAGTCAACTGGAATCTCTAACCTGTTCGTATTATCGTGTATGACTTTGTTTGAAACTATATGCTATCTAACGTTATGTTTTGGAGAACGTATGGGATTGTGAAGTATGATATGGAAGATTTTATCCTGGAGTATGAATACGTTACCATGATAGACGTCCTTGAGAGAAGGTCAACGGACTTGAATGAGAAGAATATTATACGGTAACAGTTTGTGATCCTTAGTCACTTGAGTCAGAGGACTTTATGGTAGAGAATCTTCAGGAACTTTAAAAGTAATTACCATTATGCTGATGTATGATCTTTGCGCCTGTGACGATGTTAGTCTTGTCCACTCCGTCTGTGTCATGTTGAATAAAATCGATGTACAGTCATCACCGACTTATGTACTGCCAGTACTTGCCCAGTTCACTACTTGTTGAAGTTCGTTGGAAGAATATTGTTGACATTCGTTCATTTTAACCATTCGCGTTTGAAGCTACCTCTTCACCAGTATAAACTGTACTCAACCATAAAACGAACTCAACAGTAATTGGTGCTCCAGTGTGTTTATGAAATCTAGAATTTCACAGGAAACGTACCCTATACAAGTATCAGCAATTGAAGATCTGAACTTTCAAGGCGACAACATCTTAGGATCATCTGAAGATCTGAACTTTCAAGGCGACAACATCTTGGGATCATCTCTTAGTCACTATTACGTGCGAGCTGTGGTCTATACTCAGAACGAAGTATTTTATCCTCAAACGTACATACACGGAGACGAGGCACATTGATTTTTTACCTGCACGCGAGTTAAGTATAACGTGTTCTCCTTATACGCTTTATTACTTTTAGCTGTGCCTTCCGTGATATGTCCATATCTATATTTTCCATGTTATATGTTATATGTTGTTCATTCTTCGTGGGAGGTAGGGAGGTTGATCTGTCGAACGAGATCCATCTCGAAGCCAATTCGGGCTCTTCGTCAGACGTTCTGTAGGGCTCATTTTGTAAGTTTCAATTGAGCGATAATTCCGGTACAAGGCTAAAAACCTTGCCGAAGTTCCGATCGCTAGTTGCTTCTTATAATAGTATCTGTTTAGCTGTTGCGTCAAGTTTTAATTGTTGTTTTCGTATTTATTTTTATTCGTAATTTAGTTTTATGATGAATTTTGTTTGTATTTTGCGTCCATCTCACCTTTCCTGTCGTTCAGTTTTTTACAAAACCTATGTTTTTACACTGTGTTGTCTATTGTCTTGTTGATTATTTGATCGCAGTTATCATCGTAACTCTTTACGACATTCTATTTTTAGTTTCACATTTTTATTTTTATTGGATTTCTGCGACTGTTTTCTATCGTCTTTGATTATCGTGTCTTGTCGGTATTGTTTCTATTGTTTGTCACGTTACTACTTTCATGACATTTGATTACATAAATTTATTGATTAATAACATATTTAATAATTATATGATAACATTATACCGTTCTAAGGACAGGAACGAAGAACACTTGTTATAGTAACAAGGTTAACTAATTTATATTGATTAATTATCATTTTAAATATCTAGAGTACTGTGACTACTTATATAGAATAATGTATTCACTCGATTATTTCATTAAGCAAGCAAAAGCTTTGCAAATACCTGCTGAAGAGGTAAGACAATTCGCTATGTCAGAATATAAAGAGGCTCAAAGGTTGGAAGCTCAAAGATTGGAAGCTGAAAAGTTAAGATTGGAAAATTTGAAATTTGAGGCTGAGGAACAAGAGAAGAAGATGAAATTTGAGGCAGATCAAAAACGGATTGAGGCTGAGGAACAAGAGAAGAAGATGAAATTTGAGGCAGATCAAAAACTGATTGATGCTGAGGAACATGAAAAGAAGAGGAAATTTATAGCTGAGGAAGAGGAGAAAAAAATGAGATTAGCCTCTGAATTGGAAGAGAAACGATTTCAGCGAGAGGCAGAACAGAAACAAAAAGAAATGGAAGTTAAACAAAAGGAAATGGAAGAAAGAAGATTAATAGCTGAACAAAATACATTACGACTTCAGCTTGAGAGGGAAGAGAATGATAGAAAACGACAGCATGAACTGAAATTAGCAGAGTCAGAATATGAGAGAATTAGGTTTACTCAGGAAGCTAATTCTCAGAGAACTTTTGAAAGCCAAACTCCATCCAGACATGATTATTTTAAGGAAATTCACCTTAAATTACCAAAATTTAATCCCCCGTCTGATGACGTAATATTCTTCCTAGATAGGTTTGAGGCCACTTGTGGATCTTATAACGTGGATAAAGCGCTATACTGTACATATTTATCCAGATTACTTACAGGGGATGCATTAGCAGTTTATCATACCACCAGCATTGGTGAGAAAAATGACTATAATGCTCTTAGAGCAGCACTTCTGCAAAAATTCCAAATGACAGAAGACGAATATCGTTTAAGATTTCATACATTACTACCTCAATCTGGCAGAAATTTTAGTGATTTTCTGTCACAGATACGACTAACATTAGAAAGATGGATCGAATTATCCAAAATTGAAAAGTCGTATGAAGGTCTCTTCGATTTACTGATGCGCGATAAGGTACTTTCGTCTGTAAATCCTACATTTCTCGCATTTTTACACGAAAGGAAACCTTTATCTATGAAAGGCTTAGAAGAACATGCAAAAAATTTTTGTACTGCTCACCCAAACATGGATCTAAGTAACGCACAGATTAAGAATGAATTGCCTGTTGCTTTTGCAGCACAACAAAACAATTTTTCACGCAATCGTTCTTTTAGTGCTGATAGGTATGTCAATAAGGGAAATAATTACAATTTTAACAATGATAACTTTTACAAAGGGAAGCAATTTCAACAATCTGCTCCATTTAATGTTTCTTGGAACCAAACTCACAGATCACGAGATTTTGGTAACAATAATTTTAAAAATAATCAAGGACATTATAATAAACAAAACTGGAGATCAAAATCTCAGGGTCCACAAAACAGACAAGGTTCTTGGAATAAAAATTTTAAAGAACAGCATAACTTTAATTATACAAACTATCGGACTCATCCAAATTTTAACTCTAGCAGAAACGACAATTGTAGCAATTTTAATGACAAAAATCACAATCGATCGCGCCGACGAGATAGATCGTCGAGTAATACAGGTAGACATTCTAATGTCGCTTTTAGTGATACACAGGCTAACATTGAACAGGGTAAAGGAGTTGAAACTCATAATGCTATGTGTTGTTCTCTTGATTGTACCCAAGTCAAAGATTGTTCAGAATGCTCTACTCTTTTCCAGCCCAAGGCGATCACGACGCTGCGTTGCGGACATACCTTGCCTAGTCTACCTGCAGTCTGTACGGCCACTGCTGCGTCAGTACACCAGGGACAGGGCTCTCTTAAGTTTAACAGAGGATTTGTTAACAATATTTCATGCTCTCTTTTATTCGACTCAGGTTGTACCACTGTGGGCGTCCGGACTTCGCTGATCGACCCTAGTTGTGCGACGGGCAGGGTTGTGAAATGTGTGACGTTTGGCGGAACTGTGGAAACATTTCCCACAGCCATTATAACACTTCATACACCATTTTTTTCAGGAAAGATCCAAGCATGTCTTCTTCCGAATCCAATTTGTGATTTAATACTTGGTCGCATACATGGTATTAAAGAGTGTTCACCACAGCAAATTGCTGAATGGGAAGAGCGACATATTCAAACTGCAAATGCAGTAGTGACTAGAGCGCAAGCTACTAATATGTCGCATGATACACCTATTGAACCTACAGTTCATACCACTTGTGATGATGATGCTCCTATTTCACGGGAGTTGTTTGCAACATTGCAAAAGAATGATGATTCATTAAAAAAATTTTTTCAGTATGTGAACAAAAAGAATACCAGCAACAAACTTGCAAAATCTAGACATGACTTTATACTTAAAAATGGGATTTTGGTTAGAGTAATACGGGAAAAGGATTCATCCTTATGTTATCAGATCTTAGTCCCATCCTCTATGAGATCTCGTATATTACGACATGCGCATGACTCGCAATGTGCGGGCCATATGGGTTTTTCGCGTACCAAATCCAGAGTGCTTTCGGCATTCTACTGGCCAGGCGTCCATAGGGACATCACTCTCTATTGTCGGTCCTGTTTGATATGTCAGGAAGTTAAGGTACGGGGTCCATTTCATGCGGCTCCTATTCAAGCTGCGGACATCCCGATTAGACCATTTGATAAAATGGCCATTGACATTATTGGTCCGATGCTTCCATCTGCTAGAGGGCATACGCATATCCTTACGTGCATTGATATGTGCACTCGTTGGCCTGAGGCCATCCCTCTCAAGAACACTTCATCTGCCAGTGTAGCAGAGGCATTGATGTTAATCTTCTCACGCATTGGTTTTCCACGGAAAATCTTGTCGGATCATGGGGTTCAGTTCATTTCTGAATCCATGTCTCAAGTTATGAAGACATTAGGTATAGACAGATCTCTTAGTTCTATTTATCATCCGATGTCAAATGGGTTAATTGAGCGTCTCAATAGGACACTCAAGCAGTTGTTGGGTAAGATGACTCAAGACCATCCCCAAGACTGGGATCGGGTCCTACCCGCTTGTCTCTTTGCGTATCGCGAGGTACAAAATCAAGCAACGGGGTTTTCTCCATTCCAGCTTGTTTTTGGCATGCAACCACGCGGTCCTATGTCGTTAATCCACGACTTATTGGTTGACGAGAATATTGAAGAGGAAACTCAATCCTCTTATGAGTATGTGATCTCTCTGAGAAAGAGAATCATAGATGCTTGTAGACTAGCTACTGCATCATCTGAACAAGCCAAAGAAAAAGCTCGTCTATTTGCAAACAAGTATAGACGTCTTCGCCAGCTCATACCTGGTGATGAAGCTTTTGTCTTACTACCTGCGCATAACAATCGTCTTTTAATTACCTGGAGAGGTCCTTTCAGGATCATCTCAAGAATATCCGATGTCGACTACATCGTTGATGTTAATGGTAAACATAAAACCTTCCACATTAACATGTTGAAGGAGTATTACTCACGTCCTGATTATCTACAGTCAGTGTTTCAGGCAACTGACGATCCTACACCACCTATTCAACACTATTCTAGTTTGTCAGTCATCCAAGAAGAGGAATCTTCTTTCGATGATGTACAACTACCAATACCAGTTGTACCACTCCATTCCACTGAGAAATGGAATGATGTTACTATCTCATCTACTCTTTCGGCTGATCAACGTCAGCAAGTCTCTAATATTCTACACTCGTATGAGGATGTCCTCACTGACATCCCAGGTCATACGTCAGTCATCCAACATGACATTATTCTGACTGACGATACGCCTATTCGAGTTCGCCCATATCCTATTCCTTTACACTTTCGTGATAAGGTTGATAAGGAATTGGATGAGATGCTCCAATTAAATATAATTGAACCATCTTCATCACCATATTCTTCTTCCATGGTAATCATTAGGAAGAAAGACAACAATATACGTCTTTGCGTAGATTACAGGAAATTAAACAAAGTTACAAAATTCGATGCGGAACCATTACCTCTTTTAGATGACTTATTGGAGAGATTATCTCATGCTACATTCTTTTCGAAATTTGACCTTTCAAAGGGATATTGGCAAGTGCCACTCACTCCTAAAGCAAAGCCATTCACCGCTTTCTCGACACCACGGGGTCTTTTTCAATGGAATTTTATGCCATTCGGGTTAATGAATGCGCCAGCTACCTTTGTACGCATGATGCGCCGCATATTGTCTCATCGTCCCGATGTCATTACTTATATAGATGACATCTGTCTTTTCAGTGACTCTTGGGATGAACATATTCAGGGTTTAAAATCTTTACTTTCTACCTTACGGGATTATAACTTAACAGCGAAACCTTCAAAGGCTTTTGTCGGTTTTCATGACATCTCATTTCTGGGTCACCGCATAGGTCATGGTTTCATGTATACAGAAGACAGTAACGTCTCTAAAATTTTAAACATCTCAGCACCTAAGACAAAAAAAACAAGTTAGGTCGCTTTTAGGACTAATACAGTTCTATTCAAAATTCATCCCTCATTTGTCTACTATAACTGCACCTTTTTCGTCTCTACTGAAGAAAGGCACATCTAATGTAATAAAGTGGTCGCAGGATCACCAAACGGCGTTAGACTATATAAAACAATTTTTTTCAAATGCACCTTTTTTGAGGTTGCCTGACAAAAATCTCACCTTCATTCTCCGCAGTGATGCAAGTTCTTACGCTATCGCTGCAGTTTTGATGCAGGAATATAACGGCACCTTATTTCCGGTTATGTACGTATCCAGAAAGCTCACGCCGAGCGAGACGAAATATTCCGTTCTGGATAAAGAGCTCCTTGCTCTTGTCTGGGCAATCACTAAACTGGATCGTTATCTCCTCGGATCACACTTTGTGGTGGAGTCTGACCAGAAAGCTCTTACCGCACTGAATACAGGGAACGTTAAGTCATCAAAGTCAGCGCGTTACGCTATAGCACTTCAACCTTTCCATTTTGAGATACGAGCTATTCCTGGAGTGCAGAATGTGTTCGCAGACTGTCTATCAAGATGCCCAAGTGAACGTGTCGAAACTAAACCACTTCCAGATGTTGGAACATCCTCACCGATAACATGAATAACTTTGTACATTGTTATTGATACTATATTAACGTTTTATTAGAACGAGAACATTGGTACTACAGTAACTTTTTATTAATATGGCAACATTGTTAAGAGCGACAAATATACATTTGTTATTCCTATGGAACATATTACACTACATAACGTGTTAGAGAATATATTATATCGTGTATGGAACATTGAGAACATTATCTCGTCGATTACTAACTAGTTGTAACGGAACAGTGACATATTGATAGTGATATTGCAATTACTTAGAATATATTGTTAACTAGTTATTTGTTAGTAATTAAGGAATATATAAATTAGATTAATTCAACTTAATCTATTTAATTGATTATGGATCACACACATACTAACTTTCTTAGTTGTCACGTAATGCCTGCATTCACGGGTCTTAGTTATGATATCTCACTGTTAGATCACTAGTCAACCGTACTAGTGTTAGAAAACATTAAGTGTGTTGATTCTTAAAGTGTTTAATTTTGCATTGTTTCATTTTTGCACATTGTATTTTCAATTTCTCTGTTTTATTGATCCTCTTGTCATTGATTATCATCAGTGTTGCTGTTCATTTTCATTTTTTGAAATCATATGTTTCAAATTTTGTTGAAAACTTAGTTGAATTTTATTATCATTTTTTTTTATGGTTTTTTTTTTCATTTTCATTTTCAAACTTGTTTTTACTTCGAATATTACCACATCGTTCCAAAGTCGATTGTAGATGTGTGCTTTAATGCATACTGTCATTTAGTTATATTGATTTCAATTTAATATTCTTTTCTTAATATGATATAACTTTATGCATTTCATATCTTGTTGTAGTTTTTGACTCACCTCTCTCGAGTAATTAGTTCAAAAAAAATTAATAGAATTAATTTTTTTAAGGGGAGGTAATAAGGGAGCTGTTACGTACATTTATTACCTAAGGGGGTAGTCTTCGGTCCTGCCAAATGTACGCACCAGTCTTGATATAGTTATATTATTTGTGCGGTCGAATGATTCGCGCACTGACGTGCACGAAGCAGTGAGTGTTGCTTTGGGACGCACGGGTAACCTAGTTGAGTAGTTTGTGACGTCATTTTTGAAGGGGCAACATGGAACTTGTTTATGTCCATGATTGTTATATTATATTTGTATTCAATGGCATGTTTATGGAAAGCCATTTATTCTAGTGATCTGCATTGGTCTTCAGGTCGAAACCAATAGCAGCAATGTCACGTAAGTTATCGCCCCACTTCTTATTTAAAGCTGTATTATAAGGCTGCTCTAATACTAGTCTAGCGGGAATATGTTATTCCTAGAATGGATCTACAGAGTCGTTTGCCTTTAGGATTTGTATCGTAGAAGAAGGATTCCTACGAGTGGAAGAAGTTATTGATTACCTTATGCACATGTTTTAATATGCTGTTACAACAATGCCAGAAGCGTGGCATAGAATGGGAGAGGTTAGTCAACTGGAATCTCTAACCTGTTCGTATTATCGTGTATGACTTTGTTTGAAACTATATGCTATCTAACGTTATGTTTTGGAGAACGTATAGGATTGTGAAGTATGATATGGAAGATTTTATCCTGGAGTATGAATACGTTACCATGATAGACGTCCTTGAGAGAAGGTCAACGGACTTGAATGAGAAGAATATTATACGGTAACAGTTTGTGATCCTTAGTCACTTGAGTCAGAGGACTTTATGGTAGAGAATCTTCAGGAACTTTAAAAGTAATTACCATTATGCTGATGTATGATCTTTGCGCCTGTGACGATGTTAGTCTTGTCCACTCCGTCTGTGTCATGTTGAATAAAATCGATGTACAGTCATCACCGACTTATGTACTGCCAGTACTTGCCCAGTTCACTACTTGTTGAAGTTCGTTGGAAGAATATTGTTGACATTCGTTCATTTTAACCATTCGCGTTTGAAGCTACCTCTTCACCAGTATAAACTGTACTCAACCATAAAACGAACTCAACAGAAGCCTAAGTATAATTGGTCTATACCGCACATACGAGAGGACTGAGTACACCTGACTAATAGGTTACTGCAGTAGAGGAGAAGAGTAATGGAGATGTAAGACGTACAATTGAGGCCGCGGTAGTACGGCGAGAAAATTTTTGTGAAAAGTCGTGGTGACGACGGAAATAGTAAGTCGTGGTGACGACGGCAGAAATACTAGAAACTTAGATTTTTTAATGAAGCAGCGGAAGACAGCAACTATGGGATGAAATAAAGCGACAACTACGACTATCAGCTACAAGTTAATCCTAACTTATATGATCAAGTTGGGACATGGAAGATAATAGACTTTTACAATCAGCAAGAAGAAACAGTACAGCGGATTCCAAGCCTTACAGACGAAATACAGAAGCGAGAATCACTTGAGAAGTCTAGCCACACTATACGAAGACAACACATCAATGTTCGCAATGTTAATCACATGGTCACAACCATCATCCCCTATCCCTTCGTCAACCCTAACATATTCCCTGTGACACCTGTCACAACCCCAGTGATCATGTGAAGCGAACAGGTGATGACAGAAGACGATCACATACAGCTTCAGAAGAATCAGCCGAATTGGAATTTTACATAAGAACATGGTAGTCAGGGACTACAACCGTCAACCTCCAGTCAACACCAGTCTACACATTCTACTTGGGATAGTGAAGATGACAGACCTTTGAAATCAGCAACGAGAAACATAGCCCCCCACGGTAGCAACTTTACAGAAGAACATGGTAGTCAGGGACTACAACCGTCAACCTCCAGTCAACACCAGTCTACACATTCTACTTGGGATAGTGAAGATGACAGACCTTTGAAATCAGCAACGAGAAACATAGCCCCCCACGGTAGCAACTTTACAGAAGAACATGGTAGTCAGGGACTACAACCGTCAACCTCCAGTCGACACCAGCCTACATACTCTAGCTCGGATAGCGATGACGAACAGTTTTTACAAGTGACGAAAAGTAACATTACTCACCATATCCAGAGTCCTACAGTGAAGCACATAAATAGTAACAAGAATGTCATTAATACGCCTTCGGCACAGGTGGAATCTGAACTTGACGTAACAGAACGAGAAGACAGCGACATAGAGTGTATGGATGATACAACCAGCACCGAAATACGCATAGCTACCAAACGCCCTTACCAACCGTCGTCACTAGATTCACCACCAAGAGCGAAATTGCTACGATTACCGCAAGAACATCTACGAACAAGATTCAAAAGAAATCATCGCCAAGTACATAAACCTTCACTAAGTTTCCAACAAAATATAAATATTCGTTCGCCCCCCACCTCCTGCAGAGCGACTATAAACACGACATCGCAATGCATATCAGCTTCGTCACAGTATGACAGTCGCCTCTCCAGCAGAGAGATTACACTGTTGGAACTCGCAAAACAAATCTCCAACTTAGTGTAGTCGTCATAAAGCACTAACCCAGCTATAGTGGCTAATTCGGTACTTTAACCAACATAGTACCTAAAGTTACGATAGTTAATTGAGTCACACTGTGTTTAACTTAAGTTGATATTCATATATTGGAGCACGCTTAGACACTTACAGTACTCACTAACTTCTTTAAAGAGAGTCGAGTTGACAAACTAGATTACACATAGTCTTAAGAGTGTGACAAACTAGATCAAACATATAGCCTTAAGAATGTGACAAAGTGAATTAAAAACATAGTCTTAAGAATGTGACAAAGTAGAGTGAATACATAGAAGTTCATCATTGTGACACAGTAGAGTACATACATATAATCTTATGAAAGTGACAAACTAGAATAACTACATATAGTTTTAGGAAACTTAACAGTGTTCTTCCCAAGGTACAAGATGCAGCATACTTGATGATCAAGACTGACATTGGTTAAAATATGTATAGTACATTAAATGCATGTTAATTATTATAATGTACCTATTTCAGGCATAAAAGTATTCAGGACCAGAGAAAAAAAAAAGAGAAAAGAGAAAAGAAAAGAAGAAGGGAAGTGATCCAGACTCAGTCAAGTGGAGTCTTACTCATGGACATAGGCAAATATTGCACTGAGGATGAACGTCCCCACTTTTTACTGCACTGGTTGTACAGAGATAACAGAAGAAAAAAAAAACAACTTGGTTGCAGTATTGGTATTATGGGTACTGCTTACTTAAGAGATGATGATAATGACAGTTATAGGGTCATGACTAAATTACTTTTACATCCTAAGGTTAGATATTTTGTTAACCCTGAGGTTTAGACAGAGTTAAGGATTTGACTGATGCATTCAAGACTAGAATCAGTCGGGCACATCAACTCTGACATAGTGACATGTATCTTTCACTATCGCCCCAATACATATGAAGATACTAGTGCATGTATATATAGGTTTAGACAGAGTGAAGGATTTGACTGATGCATCCAAGACTAGAATCAGTCGGGCACATCAACTCTGACATAGTGACATCTTTCACTATCACATTACGATATTTACTGATGCACCACTAATTAGTTATTTCTGCTTATCTGTCTCGTATAATGGATAAATTACATTAACAGCAGATATTTCAAGACATATAAAGGTACTGACAAACCTCTGTGTCCAGAGGCAGTGACCATGTCGAAAAATAGGAACATGTATATATATATATATAGATAATAAGTGCAGAGCCATGATTTATTTTTTTGTTGAGTATTTATGATATGCCTCAAGCTAAGGTTCAGCAATGAGGTAGCGTTACATTTTGCTTCAAAATATTTTTTTGGGGAAATTTTTTAACATGTAGACTTTGAATATGTATACAGACGCGGTGATAATGGTATGTTAAGTATAGGATGGGATTGCTAGATGATGGAACACAAATGTCTCCTATGGGATACATTTGTATGGCCCCGGGTTGTATGTCACCGTTCACTTTGCTAGGAGCATTATAAAATGCTCAAGCAGGAATTATAAGCGGTGATTTGGTTTTGGTTAAGAGGGAAGGTATGAAAAAATGGTTTAAGAAATAAGAATAGATTTGAATAAAGACTATTTGTCTTGCTAAAAGGGAAATAAGATGAGTGAAATCATGCTTTGATCAAAGGGAGAAGACTCTAATTATTAAAGTCAGGGGAGGAAAGTGCTTAATTACACATAAGTAGATTTGGTGAGTTGGTAATTATGGTTTAGAAAATGTACATATAAGAATTGTATAGCAAGCTTTAGAGAAGACAATATAAGGTTAAGTCAAATATGCAAAGGGAGACAATGGTTAATTACCTCCCTTATATGATTAAGTGAGTTGAGAAAAAAATATGCACGTGAAAAGTTTACCAGGACAACGGATGACACTTCACTGAGTTGTTTACACAGCGGATAAGCGTGAACATATTTCAGCTGAGCGAAGAATAGGAGGAACCAATGAATTTACAGTAAACAGGGACAGATGAGCTAGTAATGATTTTATAGAAGAGAAGGCTTTTAGACACGCTGTGGAGCGGTCGCATTTTCGGAGGAGCAGTCCTAGTTAAGGACGTAGAGTGGCAGGAATGTGTATTCTGCCAGGCTCAAGTTCAATTTCTGTGGGAAACAGAATGAAAACTTCTGAAGAATCCTATAGACCTAGTTAGAGTAGTAGAATCTATTCACATATGAAAGACAGAATTGTGTTTAAAAAATAGGTTTAGAGATAAGAGGTGATAGTAAGAACTGTGAGTGTTGTGAGGATTCTGTGCAACCAAAGTAAGTAGGTCCTTTGACTCATAACTTTTGATAGACACTGAATAGCTTGATTTCAGAAGTTGAAATAAAGTATTACAAGGTTAACGACGCTTACAACTAAGTGAGCGCAGAATAATGAGAAACGAAGCTGAAGCTACAAAATTGACTATGAGGTGAATAACCTGAGACAAATTAAGTGAGCTGAGAAGATTTTACAGGAGAACAGGGATTTAATAGCCGTTCTGGGCTATTGTATAATGAACTTTGCAACATCGACTGCTATAAGTAAGATGAGTAAGCAATTGAAGGCTGATTGTATTTACAGGATGAAACATGCGCTCTCTAGCAGGTATAAGTATGAGGATACCGCAACAGGTGTACCCAATGTATTGATTTGCATATATGAATTTTTAGATGATGGTATTTGATTAAATTGAGTCAAAATTGACAGGATTAGTAGATGAAAGAAAACAACTCAGGAAAGAGTTGATGAAAGGCTTGGGAGAAGCCAGAATAAATAGAAAAGCCTTAAGGGAAGAAAATATGTATAAACCATACCTGAATATGTTCTCAGGCAGAGAGCTATAACTATATATATAGGTATGTGAATGTACCCAGAAGGAATGGGATATACAAGAGGCAGTTAGGAAATGTTTGTACCTGGAATTTGTACCACATGCCTCCTGTTATGATGGAATTTTTGATGTAAATAAATCACTTGTTTTGATGGAACACTTCTCAAGTTGGGTTAACTCTCTAAAAGGTTGAAGGGATGGAACGAGTTTAGGTTGGAAGTTTTGAGATAATATCATCCAGGAATCAATAACTCTGGCGGTGAGGGCCAGTATTAAGATATACTCTTACTTGGAAGATAGGTCAATGGATCAAATTGACAAATAGAAGGTAGACAACTAGGCCTGCCCCAGTCACCTAGTTTACTTTAAAAGAAGAACCTGCACTGTGACATTTAGTTTAATTGGTACCGCAACCAGTCCTAGGAGTTCACCACCACGGTGACATTAGGGCTAATAATTTTTTTTTGGGTAGACATTGAGTACAGTGAGTAAGGTGTCATCTTAGTGGTTATTGAGAATATTATTTTGAAGTTTGAGCTATTTTGACATTTTGGTTAGAGTATTTGAGGTGCATAAAGTCAGATATATTCATAATCATGTCAACACTTATGGATTTTATCCTCGTCGGTGAGAGGATAGGAAAATCCGGAGATCTCTTAGCATTTGCACAGGCTCAATTTAAAGAGGTGCAGGAGAGACAAGAATGACGAGGAGCGAGAGAGAAAAAAAGGAGAAGCAGAGGAAGAAACTAAGAAAGTAGAAGCAGAGGAAGAAACTAAGAGATTAGAGATACAAGCACAGAAAGAAATAAAAGAGATAGAAGCACAGAAAGAAATGAAAGAGATAGAAGCACAGAAAGAAATTAAAAAGATAGAAGCGGACAAAGAGGTATCCTTGAAAAAACTCGAGTTAGAGAAGTTGGGTTCAGACTCATCATCAAAAACAGAGTACGGGAGTATGTACAAGTTGAAACTCCCAATTTTCAATGAATCCATAGATTTTATGGACTGTTTTTTGGAGAGGTTTCAAATGAAGGCAACTGCCTTAATGATTAATAAAGAACTGTGGGGATCACTGTTCGCAGATTTTTTAACAGGGTCAGCATTAAAAACAGTTTTTCAATTAACTGTGGAAGATATATTAAATTATGACATAGTGAAGGAAACTTTGTTACGCAAGTACAGGTTAAATGAGCAGGGTTATCGGGTAAAGTTCCACAATGCGATGCCAAGTAGTGAGCAAGATTTTGCGGAGTTTATCGCAGATATTAAGATGTTATTGAATAGGTGGATTGACCTATCGGGCATTGCTAAAGATTTTGATGGCCTATGTGATTTGATCTTACGTGATAAGGTAATGTCGTCATGTAGCCCGGATTTGTTGGCTTATTTTCAGGAGAGAAAACCGGAAAATATTTCAGCAATGTCACAGTTAGGGCAGCAATACGCAACAGCACATCCAGGCAGACCGATTCATAAATCGGCGATGACAGAAACATTTACGATGTGCAGCCAAGCGTAGTTTTAAAACATGACCATATTGGAGACAAATTTCTCGCAATTGGGAGAGACCTTATGATAGGAAGGCAGTAAGTAAGAGGTGGACAGAAACAGACTTCTGTACATCCCCCTGGAAACAGCAGAATATGACAGAGTTAGGTAGTAGAAGACCTTCTGGTTGTTTTAAATGCGGGTCACCATGCCATGGAGCGAAGTTTTGTGACAAGCCTGAACCTCAGTCTGTGGCCGAGCCTCAGACTAGTACTAAGGGTAATCCACAGAAGAGCCAGCGTGAGGAGTACAGATGCTTTGTATGTAATGGTATTGGCCACCTTCAATTTGATTGTCCTAATAGGAAACTTGAACACGCAAATTCAGTCGTAGTATTAAATACACTCAACAGTGAGAGTTGTGAAGGGTGCAGACCACTTTTTCATAAAGATGAGACACCAATTCTGATTTGTGGCCACCAACTTCCTTGTTTATCGGCAGTTCATACAGATGGGAACCTAGTCTTGCATTCAGGTTACATAGGACGGAAAGTTGTATCCGTCTTAAGGGATACAGGTTGTTGACAATTGGGGTGCGGAGATCGTGTATTGAGGAGTCTTGTTTCTTGGGTCAAACTGCTAAATGTATTACTTTTGGGGGTAGAGTTGAAGTCTATCCTCTAGCATGGATAAATATTGATACACCATTCTTACGTGGCAAAGTGAAAGCTTTTGTTCTTGAAGATCCAGTCACCGTCCTGATAATTGAAAATGTCCGTGGTATTAAAGAGTGTACTGATGCACTCCAAGCAATTATCTCATTGGCAACTAAGTGAACTTTTTATTATAAAACCTACTATCCTTCAATGATGAATATTTTCTTTTAAAGACTTCAATTATTTTAACCTCTGTTAAAACTAAATTATTATTAAATCTGTTATTTGTGTATTAATATACAAAATTAACTTTGAATGTTATTGTTATGCAGAATTGACATCATTGCACTCCGGGCAAACCCATAGGTGCTCAGTCTCCATCAGTATATGTCAAAGAGTGTGAATGCTAATTGTTCCTGTAGCTCGCTGGTTGTAAACACGATGGATGCATCCTCTCATACGTCCATCTCTACTAGCTTTACGTTTGATGCCAAATTCCAACAGTCTTAACCTTGATGATTCATCTATTGCAGTGTCATTCTCTAACAGGCGATCATTAATTGTTCTCAGTATATCTCCCTTATCCATATCCAGTGTCCCCACTATGGGTGCTCTTGATGCTAGTCTGTCAGCTCTTTCATTACCACATACCCCAGCATGACCAGGACAGTATATCCACACCAGCTTTCTGAAGCTTCTATGAATGTTTTCCATTCATACCGCAACCAACCACTTTGAACCTTCCGAAGCATGGACTGAGAGTCAGACACAATGATAGCCTTTGTTAATGAAGTTTCAGTTTTCCACCTTAAGGCTGCAGTAACAGCCTCGACTTCCATTCTTATGCTGGAAGTTGTTATCTTGTAAGCCCCGCTATGTTCGATTCTGCCCTGTAGCCAAGCAGAGAAGCCCCAACTGGATTTTTCACCATGGATTACTGACCCATCTGTATGCACAATGGCATCACCATCCCCGGAATGATCATGTATCAGTTGATTAATTTCCAGTTCTGCTATTCCATTCCCCTAATTTCTACACTCTCTCCCAAGGCTGATGATGACACGCTGGTAGTTATTCCAGTTCTCATCTGACATACACCATTCTTCCCCCTTGAATATATTGTCAACTGTGGCCACCTGCTTGATAGTTGTCTCTGCCTGTGCCATCCATCTCTTTATTCTTGCTCCCTTAATGTCAGCTATGTTACCATGCAGAGGGTGCCATTTGTCTGTGGATACTCTCATATAGGCTTTTGCTTGGGCCACTGCATATCTGGATTTAATCGACAGCACTCCAATCAATTATCTCATTGTCACAATGGGGGTATCTCACGTACAGCCCAAGACTATGCGCATCCCTTCATTCTGAATGCGTTCTACTAAACTTCTAGTCATTCACATTATGTTACTGACAGCGTGAGTATTCCCAGTCCATACTCAATGACCGATATTACCAGCTGTTGATAAAGAAGAAATAGTAATCTCTGCTCCAGATGTGCTGCGGCCATTATTTTCAGGGCCGCTAGACCTCTCCTGCATTTTTGTGTGATGTGCTCATCATGGTTCTTATACGAGAGCCCGCGATCAAATGTAACTCCAAGGTATTTCAGCTTTTCTTGCCTTTCAATTTTCTGTACATTGAGAGTAATATCTGAGAGGTCTGCTTTCATAATGGAGTTGTTCAAGGAGCACCACATCATGCAGGCCTTGTTGGGATTGACTTTGGAGCCAGTTTTCTTGCACCATTTAGACACTTCCTGTAGTGTCCCATAAATGCTATTAACCATTTCTTGTCAGTCAGAGTCAGTTCTGTAAATGAGAATATCATCAGCAAATGTCAGTGTTTGTCTCATCCCAGTTGGTTGAATGTGGCTACTTTTGCTGTATAGATATTAAACAGCACCGGTGATAGTGGAGAACCCTGGGGTAGTCCCGGGCAAATGAGCAGTGGATCTGACGTCCATGATCCCAACCAAAATGCCACTGACCTCTCAGTTAAGGCAGCTCCTATCCACCTTGTAAGCCAAGGGCTAACACCGCAAGCCATTACACAGTTTATTAATGTTGCAAAGTTCACACTGTTATAAGCATCCTCTAGGTAAATTGATTCAATCATTTTAAATGTACTACATGTTTGTCTCAGTTGATTTGATAAACACACTCTAAACTGAGCTATACCAGAATAATAAGAATTCCACTGAGTAAATCAGGGTGGGGGCTTGACGAGCTAAAATTAATAAATTGCTTAATTCTTCACAAAAGTTGTCGGCAGATCATGGAATTAACGTGCTCAGCTAATGCAGCATTGTTTTTACTTTTCTGAATATCTTGTGAATACTCCCTTCGAATATAAGCGTCATTAACGTTCAATCTAGATCTCTGCCGAGAGTAATCTCGTGCGAAGGTAGACACCTTTGAAGCCCATATTAGATACTCTTGAGTTCTGGCCACTGTTGGACCACTACTGCAAAGCAGGGGAGGCAATTCTGTGACACTGGTTTCATCTTGGCAAGCAGTTGTTAGTGAATTTTCAGTGTCTTAAAACTGCGAAAAGGTCAGGTTATATGTGCCATATAACCTGACCTTTTCTTCCCCCGCATTTGTTTTGTTATGATGCTAAGAAAGCTACAATCGTTTCAAACATGCGTGTTTAGTGGGGTATAATTCAAAATATTTCTGGCATGGAATAATATGCGTGATGCAAAAAGTCCCCGTCTCCCATATATGGAATGAAAACATCCGATCCTCTCTCAGCAATGTTTACAGAACAGATATTATCACTTTAATATAAAGTAATTCTTTGTAACAAGGTGTGCCAGAAACAGTGATGTCATGCACGTCTGTCCAAAATGTGTCGCACAGACGAGTAATCTCGTTATCTGTCGCTTGAGCAATTATTTTGCTGGCTGCACGTCTATGGCTTACAGACCTACTGCTCATATATGTCAAAAGCACTCATACAAAAGAATATGTTATCAGAGAAGAGAAATATTTCTAAAGACTTTTTGGGGAAGACATTGTTATTCGTTTACTACAAGGTACATAGTGATAGTTAAAAATCAGTGAATCAAGAACTAAACTTGACCAACTGTATCGTAACAGCAGGAGATAGCAGAAGTGAATAAAGCCGAATGGAAATAATAATGATATAGACTTCTTGAGAAAAACAAGACTCCCTAACAGTCAGTCTAGTTCTAACAGTATACCAAGAAGAATAATTGAAGAAGTGACAGTTTTGATAAAACGTTTCTGAGTATAACACAGTTTTGAACCGCCAAGTCCAGTATAGCGGTTCTCAGCAAGGGCAAATGTTGTGTCACACGTACAAGAGAGATGTGAGAAACTATGTGAGAGAATGCTCATAAATCTTATCAAAAGAGATCAGCTAATGTACAGAATGCTGATTTTGTTTTCTGTTGCCTTATTTAATAAACCCTGAAATTTGAAGAGAAGTGTTTCATCGATTTTGTCAGTGTTGTCAGAGTCGAAAGATCTTGTTTGTACTGTTGAAATGTAAAGAAAACAGAGATAACAATTAACTGGAGAGGCAGTGATGGAACTATAGTTATACAATTATTAACTACAAGGCTGCTTTGTCACATCATCATCAAGTAGCCATGGCCACATACTAGTGAAACAGAAAGAATAGCCTAGTCTTTGTAGAAGTTTTTGGTTTGTCTTTTTATTTTATTTTTTTTCAAAATGACAGTAGACAGTATTGTTATTGTTGTGTATTTCATTATATCTTGTATTTGTGAAAACATTGCTTCTTTGCTCATTCACAAGTCAAACATTCAAAGAATAATTACCACTTGCAATAAGAAAATAACGACATAATCTCTAAAAATATTTAACGAGATTCACAATAGGATTAAAGTGTGCTAGACTCCATAAATACAAAGGATATTAAGTTTGAGTATTTAAAGTGCATACAAGAGCGTATGGGATGGAAATTAATAAAAAAAAAGCAAGATATTGGTGAATAGCCATAAGAAACATGTTCCGACCAAGATTACGTTAAATGGGCAAACGTTAGAAGAAGTTAACACCTTTAAATATCTCGGGTCCACTATATGTAGTGATGGAAGATCAAGTAAAGAAATCAAGACAAGACTTGAGATGGCTTCAGCTGCCATGACAAGGCTGAATGTGATCTGGAAAAGTAACATCAGTTTTCCTGTGCAGATCAAATTATACAAATCACTTGTATTATCTATTCTCTTGCATGGGTGTGAGGGCTGGACACTCACTGCAGATACGGAGCGAAGGATTCAGGCTTTCGAGTATAAATGTTATAGAAGAATTTTGCGCATTTGCTATAAAGAGCACAAAACAAATGTCTATGTTAGAGAAAAAATAAACACGTATGCAGGCCACCAAGAACCACTATTGTCAGTAGTGAAACGTCGAAAGCTTGCCTGGTTTGGGCCTGTAACTCATCATGACTTCCTTTCAAAAACGATCCTCCCAGGAACAGTCGAAGGTAAACAGAGAAGAGGAAGGCAAAGAAAATCCTGGGCTGATAACATCAAAGAATGGACAGGACACGGTTTTTCCACACTTGTACGCATTACTGAGGATAGAGAGCAGTGGAGGACCCTGTCTGCTGATGCTTCCACCACGGCACCCCTACGACCCATGACAGGTTACGGGCTGAGATGAGATGATGATTTAAAGTGAACCTAAAGTGGAAAAAAACATTTCTTGGACTTGCCAAATTAAAAAAATATCAGTGGTTTTCAACCTTTTTGGGACCAGCTCCCAGTTGTCAGTATTTGTATGTGTCCAAAATACTAACCATCCACATATATTATTTGTTTATATTGTGTTAATCATTAATTGTAATGATTAAACAATATTAAGTTAAATTTAAATATGAAATAAAATGTTTATAATTATTCACAAAACTTATTATTCTCTAAATTATGAAATTATATTTAAAAACTGGGTTCTTAAATTTTTCAAAAAATCTTTTAATGTTACATTTGTCCTTCGTTCCTCTTAGCAAGAGTCTCAACATCATATTTTAAACAATGAGATGCAGAATTGCACTGCATGTAAGTGGTCAAGAAGGGCAAGTCTTCAATTTATATGCCCACGTGGATCGCCTTCCGGAAGAGGATAGCTGGGAGTTCCAGACTAAATTGACAGAAGAACCTAACAAGATGTGCTTAATTGCAGGTGATTTAAATGCTAGATCTATTCAATGCCCTTTAGCTCCCCAAGGAGCATAGGCCTTCAACAAACACTTGCCAAGTCTTCCTGTCCTGTGCCATCCGCTCAAGTTCTCTTCATGTTTTTCTCATCATTTTCACATCTGTTTCCAGTTCTCTTCTCCATGTGTTATTTGGTCTACCTCTGAATCTCTTTCCCGGTGGATTCCAGAACAAAGACTGCCTTGTAATGCTATCAACAGGTTTCCTCAATGTGTGTCCTATCCATCACCAGAGTCTTCTTCTCAACTCTTGTTCCACTGTCACTTGTCTGATTCTTGTCATCCATTCCACATGCTAGATCTATGGAGTGGGGGAACTCAATGGAAAATAGACGGGGTGTTACCTTGAGCCAGGCTTAGCTCAAACCTGTCCATTTTAAATGATGGATGCCCAACAAGACTGGCATCTAGACCAGGGGATACTGATGGTGTCATAGATCTGGCATTGATTTCTAGTGCTGCCACCATCTTTGCACGTTGGGAAGTATTGCAAGCTCAAGACAGCGATCATCTACCCTGTGCAGTCCTCATTGCGAGGGAAAGACCACCAGAAACCGAAACACACTTTCCAGTATCATACAGACCCACATGATTGTAATCGCCCTGTGCAATTATTGAGTCAAAGTGCAAAACAAAAGACAACGATGGACGTATGAGAGGATGCATCCATTGTGTTTATAACCAGCGAGCTACTTGAACAGTTAGCATTCACACTCTTGGCATATACTGAGGGAGACTGAGCACCTATGGGTTTGCCCGCAGTGCAAAAAATGTCAATTCTGTTCAACCATAACAATAACCTTCTGTCCACTTCAGATACACCAGTTTTTTGTTTGTGTGTATCTGTGGGTTCCTAGCAGAGTGAACAAAGCAAAGTTTGTGTGTATCTGTGTGTTCCTAGCAGAGTGAACAAAGCAAAGTTTGTGTGTATCTGTGTGTTCCTAGCAGACTGAACAAAGCAAAGTTTGTGTGTATCTGTGTGTTCCTACCAGACTGAACAAAGCAAAGTTTGTGTGTATCTGTGTGTTCCTACCAGACTGAACAAAGCAAAGTTTGAGTGTATCTGTGTGTTCCTACCAGACTGAACAAAGCAAAGTTTGTGTGTATCTGTGTGTTCCTAGCAGAGTGAACAAAGCAAAGTTTGTGTGTATCTGTGTGTTCCTAGCAGAGTGAACAAAGCAAAGTTTGTGTGTATCTGTGTGTTCATAGCAGAGTGAACAAAGTAAAGTTTGTGTGTATCTGTGTGTTCCTAGCATACTGAACAAAGCAAAGTTTGTGTGTATCTGTGTGTTCCTAGCAGACTGAACAAAGCAAAGTTTGTGTGTATCTGTGTGTTCCTACCAGAGTGAACAAAGCAAAGTTTGTGTGTATCTGTGTGTTCCTACCAGAGTGAACAAAGCAAAGTTTGTGTGTATCTGTGTGTTCCTACTAGAGTGAACAAAGCAAAGTTTGTGTGTATCTGTGTGTTCCTACCAGACTGAACAAAGCAAAGTTTGTGTGTATCTGTGTGTTCCTAGCAGAGTGAACAAAGCAAAGTTTGTGTGTATCTGTGTGTTCCTAGCAGACTGAACAAAGTAAAGTTTGTGTGTATCTGTGTGTTCCTAGCAGACTGAACAAAGCAAAGTTTGTGTGTATCTGTGTGTTCCTAGCAGACTGAACAAAGCAAAGTTTGTGTGTATCTGTGTGTTCCTACCAGACTGAACAAAGCAAAGTTTGTGTGTATCTGTGTGTTTATACCAGACTGAACAAAGCAAAGTTTGTGTGTATCTGTGTGTTCCTAGCAGAGTGAACAAAGCAAAGTTTGTGTGTATCTGTGTGTTCCTAGCAGGGTGAACAAAGCAAAGTTTGTGTGTATCTGTGTGTTCATAGCAGAGTGAACAAAGCAAAGTTTGTGTGTATCTGTGTGTTCCTAGCAGACTACTTACTTACTTAGTCGTTCCCCTTCTACCGTGAGGTGTAGAGGTTTGGAAGAGAGAGCGCCAGACCATTCTATCAGCTGTCTTCTTCCTGGCCTGGTTCCATTCTAGTCCTCGGTCCTTCAAAGATTGTCTAATGTTGTCCTCCCAGCGGACTCTGGGTCGTCCTGGAGGTCTGGATCCCTGGCTCTTTGTTTCCCATGCTTGTCGTGGTAGCCGATCTTCTCCCATTCTGCAGACATGGCCAAACCATCTTAGTTGGGACTGTTCTATTTGGGTCTGCAGCGGATGGGATTTTAGGCCTTGACGGATCGTCTGGTTGCGGACCATGTCTCTTCTTGTTACTTCAACCACTTTCCTCAGATACCTCATTTCTGAGGTTTGGATCTGGCTTTTGTGGGTTGTAGTCATTGCCCACGACTCGCATCCATATGTCAAGACTGGGACATAGGTGGAGCGGTATACAGCCATCTTCGTTTTCTTACCAACCTCTTTCTTGCTGAGGAATCCACGATTTATGGCCTGAAAAAGTCTCCCAGCCGCTGCTTTTCGAGTGGCCAACTCTTCTTTGATGCCTCCCTTTCGGTCTATAATAGCTCCGAGATATTTAAAGTGGTCGACCTGCTCCAGGACCTGTTCTCCCAACTTAATCTGATGTTTTCTTTCTTCTCGTGATATCACCATGGATTTTGTTTTAGAGCTGCTTATGACCATCCCTCTCTTCTCCAGCTCTTCCTTCCAGACTTGCAGGTTGGATTGGAGATGTGCCTCTGATTTAGCAATCAGGGCAACATCATCAGCAAATGCCAGCTCCGAAATATAGACCTGTCTCATCTTCCAGTACCCCACTGAATACTTTCTTGTTCTCTCCTTACATGCCTTGATGACATCGTCCATAAGGAGTATGAAGAGGTAAGGTGATAGGATATCACCTTGTCTTACACCAGTGGTGGTCCTGAACTCTTCTGACTTATGGTTTGCTGTCCTCACATAATTTCTGCAAGACTTGTAGAAGCTCTGTATAGCATGAATCAGAGGTGCTGGAATATTCTTCCTTGCCAAACAGTCCCAAAGTTTGCTCCAGGGGACCCTGTCAAACGCCTTTTCCAGATCTATGAAACAAAGATGGATCTCACTCTTATACTCAAGGGCCTTTTCACTCAGCTGTCTGAGTGTGAAGATTAGGTCTTGAGTACTTCGGTTTGCTCGGAATCCGCACTGGACCTCATCCAATTGTGGCTCAGCTAGGCGTCGGAGTCTCTGCTCTAGGATTCTAGAGTAGATTTTACCAGGGACACTGAGAAGGGATATGCCTCTATGGTTTCCACATTGTCGATTGTCACCCTTTTTGAAAATTGGTGTTATGATGGCAATCTCCCAATCCTTTGGTATGGTCTTGTTGCACCATGCTGCCTGTAGGACCTTTAAGAGTAATAGGTCGCCTGATGCTCCCATGTACTTAACCATTTCTGGTGTTATACCATCATGCCCTGCTGCTTTGCCCATCTTGATTTTCTCTAGTGCTGCCCTCAGTTCTTCCATCTTTATGTCATCTTCACCATCATTGGTTTCCTCTTCTGTGTCAGTGGTTATCATTTCTGATGCTTCATCATGCTCACCATCCAGGAGTTCTGAGAAATATTCTTTCCATCTTTCCATTACTTCCTTCGGGGCAGTAAGCAAGCAATTTGCCTTGCTTGTCCTTTATAAATTTGAGAGGGCATTGTTTTTCTTTCCTCATGTTCTTTAGGGTCTTATAGAACAATTTCTGGTTTTCTTGTGCATCTTTTTCTAGCTTTTCTCCAAATTCTTCCCAGGACTTCTGTTTTGCTGCTAGCACTTTGTTCTTTGCTTCTGTTCTGAGTGTCACATATTCTCTATATTTTTCCATTTGTCCTGTTGTGTTTTTAGCTCCTAAGTATTGTTTCCATGCCATTTTCTTCTCTCTTATTTTCTCTTTGACTTCCTCTGTCCACCAAGGTGTCCTCTTTCTCTGGTTCCCAAGTCGGACTTCACCGCATGCTTCTGCAGCAGCTGTCTTTATGATATCCTTGAATTTATTCCAGAGGGTTTCCAAGTCATCAGGTCGTTCTTCTGTGTTGCTCACTGCTGTAGCAATAAGCCCCTGATATCTGGTCTTAATTTCTGGCTCTCTCAGCTTGTAGGTCCTAATGCTCATTTCTCCTGCTCGTTTACTTGGTTTCTTGCGTGATGTTGGGCAGTTCCTAGGCTGAGCAACTCTTTCAGTTGTTCGTTTGATTGTTAGCAGGTAGTGATCACTTCCAATCTCTGGCCCCCTCCAGACTCTTGCATCTCGGACATATCTGAATGAGCTTCTCCGAACAATGGCATAGTCGATCACTGACTTCTCATTCTTGGTTGGTTCACATCTAGTGTATGCATGTATGCGCTTATGGGGGAACTTTGTGTTTGTAATGATCAGATTCTGCTCACTGCAGAATCTAAGGAGTCGCTTTCCATTGTCATTGAGAGTATCTTCTCCATATCTTCCGATAACTCCACCCCATCTAGCATGGTCATTTCCAACTCTGGCATTAAAATCTCCGAGCATAATAACTTCATCTAGGCAGTCATCCACTGTCCTTTGAAGCAGCTCGAAGAATTCCTCCTTGACCTCTGCTCTCTCATCCTCATTTGGCCCATACACTATGACCAGGTTGACTATGGTTTCTCCTTCTTTTAGTTTTACAACCATAATGCGCTCCGAGACAAAGTTCCATCCCTTGATACTATCTTTTTGATTTTGGGCCACAATGCAACCCACGCCCCCTTTAGCTCTTTCAGATATGGGTACACCACTGTAGAGCAACGTGTTGCCATCGAGATCCATGACTCCTTGTCCTTTTTTCTTCGTTTCCGTTATAGCCAGGATTTCTAGTTTTGCTTTCCTCATCTCTTCCACCAGCTCCTCTTCCTTCCCATTTATACTTCTTGTGTTCCAAGTTCCATAAGTCGTAGTCCGTTCCAGTTCGTCGCCTTTAGAATCAGTCCGGTTTTCTCTCTTGTAGTTCGCGTAATCATGATTTAAAGCAAACAGGTGATTGGCCTGTTGTGCCTTTGCATGGTGGAGGGGCTGCCTCCTTACGGCCTCCATGCAGGCCGCCCTCCTCCTTTTTCATCCGGGCTTGGGACCGGCATTGGCGGAGTTCCTAGCAGACTAAACAAAGCAAATTTTGTGTGGCAAGCATAATTTAAGGCTTCTGTCCTGCATAATTATTTTGACTTTTTAAGAGCATTGTCCTTAGTACATCCATAATCATAAGAATCACACCTGTATAGCTTCTCTGCTATATGACTTCTTTTATACATTTTTAGATAACAACATTGAGTAAATTCTAAACCACATACATCACATTTATAATGTGTCTCTCCAGTATGTATTCTTTTGTGTTGTCTCAGACTGTACCAGTGTGTGAAGAATGCACCACAAACATTACATGTGTAAGGCCCCTTTCAATAATGTATTCTTTTGTGTGTTTTTAAATGACTGAATTCAGTAAAGCTAACACCACAATAATCACATTTGTATGGTATCTCTCAAGTATGTTTCCTTTTGTGTCTTTTTAAATAAGAGGAACAAGCAAACCCAGCACCACAAACATCACATTTGTATGGCCTCTCTCCAGTATGTATCCTTTTGTGGACTTTTAAATGAGAAGAATTGGCAAACACAGCATCACAAACATCACATTTGTATGGCCTCTCTCCAGTATGTATTCTTTGGTGTGTTTTTAAATTACTAGAGTCAACAAAACCAGCACCACAAACATCACATATGTATGGCCTCTCTCCAGTATGTATCCTTTTGTGAATTTTTAAACCAGTTGAATGAGCAAACCCAGCATCACAAACATCACATGTGTATGGCCTCTCTCCAGTATGTTTCATTTTGTGGAATTTTAAATTAGAGGAATTGGCAAACCCAGCATCACAAAGATCACATTTGTATGGCCTCTCTCCAGTATGTTTCATTTTGTGGAGTTTTAAATGAGAGGAATTGGCAAACCCAGCATCACAAACATCACATTTGTATGGCCTTTGTCCAGTATGTTTCATTTTGTGGAATTTTAAATGAGAGGAATTGGCAAACCCAGCATCACAAAGATCACATTTGTATGGCCTCTCTCCAGTATGTTTCATTTTGTGGAGTTTTAAATGAGAGGAATTGGCAAACCCAGCATCACAAACATCACATTTGTATGGCCTCTCTCCAGTATGTTTCATTTTGTGGAGTTTTAAAGGAGAGGAATTGGCAAACCCAGCATCACAGACATCACATTTGTATGGCCTCTCTCCAGTATGTATTCTTCGATGTGTTTTTAAACTACTGGAGTAAATAAACCCAGCATAACAAACATCACATTTGTATGGCCTCTCTCCAGTATATATCCTTTTATGGCTTATTAAATTACTGGATACTGTAAAACTAACACCACACACATCACATTTGTAAGGCTTCTCTCCAGTGTGTACCATTGTGTGGCTTTTTAGAGTACTGCATTTAGCAAGTCCTACACTATAGAAATCAGATTTGTTTGGCTTGTCTCCAGTATGTCTTTGTATGTGTTTGTGGATCTTTAAATGACTGTACCGAGAAAACCTATCACCACAAACATCACATTTGTATGGTTTCCCAACAGTGTCTATCTCCTTGTGTTTTAATGAGATGTCAACATTATTTAACAATTCACAACTTTGGTCAGTGTCACAGAGTTGAGTATTTACCTCTGACTTAAACAACATTTTATTGTACTCTTTGCTACAGTTTGCACTTTGTAATGTCACCAGAAAATCATTCTGAGTCTTACAAACATCTGCTGTCCTATCTTGATGGTCAGTGGAGTTTACAGATGTTTTATCTTCAGTTATTCTTGACTCTGTATTATTGTCTCTTGTCATTTCTGTAACACTGGTACCACCTTCCATGTTTACCATTTTATTTTCTCTGTTACTCTCATCTTCAGATAACAGATCTGAAAGGTCATCATGTTTCCCTAGTTCCAAGGTTTTGTTACCACACACCATCTTCTCCTGTTTTTTGAAAATGTTTAAGTCTACAGAAGGGAAGATAACTCTGGCAACAAGTGTGTACTTCTGAAATATAAAAATAATGAGGGAATGAAAATAGGAAGTAAGAAAGAAAAAGCCATTATTACAAAAAGAAAGTGACATCTCACTTATGAGCATAACAATAAAAATAAAAAAGGTAAAGAGATACAAATAATAAGCAATGCTATAGCCTACAGGTGCGTAACCCAGAATCAGAAATGCTCAGGGACAGCCATTTTTCGGTTTTCTGCTCCCCCCCCCCCCCCCCCCCCACACAAAATCGCAATTTTTTTTTCTCAGAAACATATATTTTTTAACTTAAAAAATAAACATGAAATACCCACACATGTAGCCTACAATCAAGCTCTAATCGTCGTCATCAGTTTGGAGTCAAACATCTGTTGATGGACCAGGAATAGGATTTTCAACTGTTGAATAGGCATTATGACAGATGACCTTTCTGTAGACTTCGTCAAGTGTCATCTGTCTCATTAACAATGGTTTCTGTCTAAGCAGTCTCTATTTAATCTCATAAACTGCCATAACTTCTTGCTCACTTATGAATGCACGTCGCTCAAGACCTTTAATTAACCGATCACCCATGTTAACCATTTCGTCTATGGGGATGTTTTCATCATCATCACTGCTGTCATCATGCTTGTCTTGTAGAACCATTTGGGCAATTTCCCCATCACTCAAAGAATGCACAACAGGTGCATCATTATCAATGTTTAGCACTTCCTCTATGTCAGCCTCCTTTAACTTGTTACAATTTTCCGATGTTACGCTTCTGGCAAAGGTTAGGAGGTCTGATATCATGTTCTTCTCTTTCTTCTTCTTCTTCTTCCGTCCTTAGCCACCGACCGTCAAAGCAGTCAGTGGCCATTACGCCTAGTGGCGTCTTAGGGCAAGAGCAGATAGGTTTTCTTTGTCATTGTTTCCCATCACGCCTAGTGGCGTCTTTAGGGCAACGGCAAATCAACCTATTTGCTGTTGTTTCCGTAATCGAAGTGACTGGCAAACGGGTGATCAGCCCGTTGATGTTCTTCTCTTTACTGATACAAAATTCTACAAACTCATCATCTTTCAAAATCATTGTCAAATATCGTTGCCGGCCAGAGTCAGTGCCAAGCTTTTGTTAGTGCTACCTTGTCAACGCTACTCCATGCACTTGCAATTGTATAGATTGTGTCTTTAATAGTGAACTCCTTGGGAAATGTTTCTACTTCTACACCAGTGTTCATGGCATGCAGCATACAATTCAAAAAAGCATGGCTCTACATAGATCATAAAAACCCTTGGTCGCAAGGCTGTATTAACGATGTTACATTTGGAGGTAAGTACATTCCAAAAACATTATTTTTGACAAGAAGTTCCACAGGAGCGTGTGCAGAGCAGTTGTCTAAGAACAGAACAATTTTACAGTTTTCATCTAGTCCAGCTTGTGTGCAATGAGCTCATACAAAATGGTTATTAAACCAATCAGAAAACATTTCTCTCGTCATTCATCTTTCTTGTAATGGACAGGTAAATTGGATACACCCTTAAGACATCTTGGATGATTACTTTTCCCAATGACTGTCAACTTTAACTGGTGTGTGCCTGCAGCATGGCACAACCAAGAACAGTAAACCTGTCCTTTGCATCCTTAATGCCTACTGGTGCTCTCTTTTCAGCCGTTGTTAAAGTTTTCCTAGGAAGGTAGCGCCAGTACAGAAAAGTTTCGTCGGCATTATATACGAGGGGCGTTCAGAAAGTAATGCACCACATCGTTTTTCTCAGCTAATAATGAAGATAGAAGCATGAAATTTTGCACACTTCAAATATGGCATATGCCAATTGTGTGCACCAAATTGCACCGCAACCGGCCAAATAATACGGCTGCCCTAAACCGTTGAAATGGAGCGTGTTAGCAACTTGCGTTACAAGCAGCGAATTGTGATAGAATTTCTCGTTGCAGAGAAGGAAACTGTTGTGAACACTCACAAGTGTCTACGTGATGTGTATGGAAGTTTTGCAGTTGACAGGAGTAAAGTCAGTCGCTGGGTTCAGAGAATCAAAGAATCAGGAAGTGGAGATACGGAGCTGCTTGATCGGGTGCGCTGTGGACGTCCTGCCACAGCCACCAACGCAGAAATGTTGAAATGCGCTGAGGGCATTATTCTTACTGATAGGCGAATCACTACTCAACAATTGACCTTACAGCTGTCAGTCAGCATTGGTAGTGCAAATGCAGTTATAAAAACTCTCGGATTTTCTAAGGTTTGCGCAAGATGGGTTCCTCGAAGTCTCACAAATGACCACCGATTGCAAAGGAAAGCAATTTCTTCTGAATTGTTGGAGCGTTTCAGTGCTGATGAAGAGAACTTTTTGGCTAAGATCGTTACAGGTGACGAAACCTGGGCACATCATTTTGAACCTGAGACAAAAAGACAGTCAATGGAGTGGCATCATCTGCAATCACCACGAAGAAAGAAATTCAAGACAATTCCTTCAGCTGGAAAGATCATGATCACTGTCTTTTGGGACATTGAAGGTGTGATTCTTGTGGACGTTATGCCAAGAGGAGAGACAATCAATTCGCAAGCTTACATTAAGACATTGAAAAAACTCAATCAACGTTTTCGCAGAGTTCGGCCACACAAGAATCCAACAGACCTGCTTCTCCTTCACGACAATGCGCGACCTCCCACAAGTCTGGCAACACGGGAAGCAATCACCAAATTGGGTTGGACTGTACTACCCCATTTACCCTATAGTCCCGATTTGGCACCCTCTGATTTTCATCTATTTGGTCCACTTAAAGCTGCACTTCGTGGGACAAGGTTTGAAGAAGATGAAGGAGTGATTCATGCAGCGAAGAAATGGCTACATGTTCAAGACAAAATCTGGTACGGGCTAGGAATATATGCACTTGTTTCGCGCTGGCATAAAGCCGTACAAGTTGATGGGGATTATGTCGAATAATACCGATGTTTACATGACATATCCATGTATATTGTGTATAAATTTCATGTTTTTTGAATAAACAGCTCCTGATAAAAACGATGTGGTGCATTACTTTCTGAACGCCCCTCGTACTTGTTCTGGACTAAGATGGACATATTATGTTTGCAAATTCGTCAATATAATTTTCAGCTACGGTACTTTGTGGTCAGCAGAACCTTTGTCCCCACAGATTTTTAGATGTTTTATGCCATGGCCCTTCTTAAATTTCTGCACCCACCCTACCGAATATTCACACTCGCCCTCAATGTTCAGTTCTTCGTGGTATAATTCAGCTTGTTTCATGACCAACAAAGTCAGCGGCATTTCTTTCACTTCGCCGTTGCTGAATCCATTCCCTCAATACACATTAAAAAACCTTAATTTTTTTCTCTGTGTAAAGTTTTCCGATCTGACGTTAGTTTTTGGTCATCACTGTCACTGTAAAATTTCAGCAGCTTGTCTTTCTGTTACTTTATGTCATATACTGTGGTAGTTCCTACACCATATTCTTCTATAAGACGGCGTACGGAGACACCACGCTCAAGCTTCTGCAATAACTCTACTTTCTGTCCTATCGATAACGTCAAAGGCTTTCTTTTTGTATTCCCACTGGTATCCACAGGAGTATATGCAGCTCTTTTTGACATTTTCACAATGGAATTAAACTTTAAATCACAAAATTAGCGCTCAAATATCCAACTCAAAATCACAAAAAAGCTCTGAATTATGCACACACGTGGCTGGCAGCAATGACGGTACACAACAGACCACGCTATGTTTGAACTTTCGTATCCCGCAATAGAGATTACGTCAGCATATATTGTACTGAGCATGCACGTCATGAGCCAGAAACGTGATAAACTGAACACATCACGTGGTCAGTTTCCTGCATACTTGTAAAAATATCAACGCGTGGGTGGATGCAGTGACGAGGGGAAAGTAACAACTTTAAAAATTTTTATCATGCGGTAGCACTTACGTCAGCCTATATTGCACCTTGCTCATCACGGCTGGAAACGTAATAAACTGAAGATTGCATTTTTTTTTGGTTCCTTGCATACCAATTTAAAAATAAAAATAAAAAAACATTTTTTTTTAGGAAACCAAAAGTCGCTTAAATTAGCACAAAAATTGGCCAAAAAAACTTTCGTTTTTCAGAATATTTCGGTTTTCGGGATAGACACCTGTATTCTGTTCTTGTTTTTTGCTGAAGTATTTAAAATCCCCCTACATTTATAACACTGCACCATCAGGTGATAAAATCAGTAGAACATTGTCAGTGTCAGATATTCAGATACTACCATCAATGTATAATCTGTCTGACTCTATGGTTTGTAAATGTGAAGGTGAAAGTAGTCTCACATTAGATACTACCATAGTGGAGTGATGTGCTACAGTCTTCACTATACTATGTCTCAGCATTTTGAGATAAATTCACAGGTTTTTTTTCTTTCTTTATCTCAAGAGCAGGAGATAGTTTTCCAGCAACAGGCAGGTAGACTTGAGAGTGAATGCCTAAGCTTCAAACCTGACAATTCTGCTTCCTGATCCTGTCACTCAAAGCTCTTTGTAAAATGTAGCACATCATCAAAACTATCAAGAAAATGTACACCTCAAATAAAAAATAAAAAAAAGACACCATTATTTTGTCAGACCAGGCTTCTTGACACGACATGAGTTACACACTAGGCAGAAAACATTTGTTACATAAGCCTGTGATGTGGTATTTTAGTTTTTAAATTCTTGCTATAATCTAAAAGTACTGGAGTAATTTTGTTCACAAGCAAGCAGAAGAAATGTGTTTGTGTCATAAAACTTATTTTTTAATCTCATATGCAGTGATGAATACCTTTGTGCTCCAATAATCAAGGTGTTAGAATTCCTGGTAATGGTAAAAGCTCAGATAATACTCACAATAGTAAGCTAGTTTGTCATAACAGTACTTTACTCTGGAAGAGAGGATGGACAGCACAATGAAGGCGTAGCCATTATTTTACAGAAAGGAATAGAAAGGACATTACTGGAATGGAAACCCATCAACAACAGACTGATAAGATTAAGAGGTAGATTCACCAATGCTACAATGCTATGCACCAACGAATGACAGTGATGAAGAGGTCAAGGATGAATTCTATCAACAACTGCAGAAAGAAATGGAAGACACACCTAGATATGATCTTATTGTAGTAATGGGAAACCTCAATGTGAAAGTTGGTATACACAATACATATAATGAAACAGTAATGGGGAAAATGCGGCAGCGGAACAGCAAACGAAAATGGGGATAAATTAATAAGTTTCTGTAGTATTAACAACCTGGTCATTGGAGGAACACTTTTCCCACATAAAGAAATTCACAAATTAACATGGGAATCACTAAATGGTCGGGACAGAAACCAGATAGACCACATTATGATTAACGGTAGATGGAGACATGCATTACAAGATGTGAAGGTAAGAAGAGGTGCAGATGTGGGAAGTGATCACCATTTAGTAGTAGCAAAACTGAAAGTGAAACTAAGAAGGGCTGGACCAACTGTAACTACACAGAAAAGGTTTGACATCAGCAAATTGAAGGACCCCCTTACCAGAAAAGCTTTTGCGGCTGACATAAAGAAACAATATCAATTTGCCAAAAGTCAGGAAAAGACATTGACTGATGATATAGACCAGAAATTCAACACCATTTCAACAATATATGAGGAAAGCAGCAAATCATGCTTGGGATTCCAGGAAAGGAAGAAGCAAGACTGGATAACACCAGAAACACTAAACACCATATTACTGAGAAAGGAAATGAAAAGAAAGAAAACAGAAGCGAAGTCCCCCAAGATAAAGCAACTATACAGCGAACAGTACAGTCAGCTGGACAAGGAAGTTAAACGCCAAACCCGAGCCAACAAAAGGAATTTCCTAGACGAACATGCAAGACAGGCAGAAGAGGCAGCACTGAGAAATGAACAAAGCACAGTATACAAAATAACTAAATTCATCAGCGGAAAACGAGGTGCAAACAATATTAAATTAGTAAGAGATAAGCAAGGAAATCTCATCACGACAGCAGAGGGACAGGAAACAAGATGGGCAGAGCACTTCAGAGAAACTCTGAACAAGGAATCACCAGAGACACAAATGAATGTTCCTGAGGCTGAAAACGATCTAGATGTAAATACAGACTTTCCACGAAAAGAAGAAATCATCACAGCAATCAAAGGGTTAAAGAACGGAAAAGCTCCTGGCCATGATAACTTAAATGCAGAGCTATTTAAGACAGACCCTGAGCTAGCAGCAGAACTATTAGAACCACTATTTGCACAAGTCTGGAAAACGGGGACAACACCATCAGAGTGGAACAAAGGAATAATTGTCAAATTGCCCAAGAAGGGAGATCTTGCAGACTGCAATAATTGGAGAGGAATCACTCCTCTCAGTTCCCAGCAAAATACTAGGCAGGATAATTATACAGAGAATTTAAAAAGCAGTAGACCACAAACTGAGGAAAGAACAAGCAGGATTTAGAAAGAACAGAAGATGTGTAGATCATATATTCACTCTCAGGAACATTATAGAGCAGTGCTCAGAATGGCAAAGACAGCTGTACATTAATTTTCGTTGATTTTGAAAAGGCTTTTGACAGCATACATAGGGACAGTTTATGGAAAATACTGAGGGCTTATGGAATTCCAAGCTGCATAGTGTCAATCATAAAAAGCCTCTATGCCAACTTTACGTGTAGTGTTGGGCAGAGCAGCCTAACCTTTGAGGTGAAGACAAGAGTACGACAGGGATGTCCCTTATCAACCACTCTATTTTTAACAATCATAGACTGGGTGATGCATCAGACAACAGAGGGCAGTCCAAGAGGAATAAGATGGACTACATTTTCTACATTAGAAGATCTGGAATATGCAGATGACATTGCACTACTAGCACATTTACATCAACACATCCAGAAAAAAATGGACAGACTTAATAAGTTTAGCCAGCAGGTGGGCTTGAACATCAATTTAAGGAAGTCAGAGGTCATGATGCTCAATGTGAGCAACCCTGAGCCCATATCAGTAAGGAATCAGCAACTGGTACAGACAGACACCTTCACATACCTAAGATGCATAGTAACACCAGATGGCGGGGCAGGCAAAGACATCAACATCAGAATGAATAAGGCAAGAACAGCCTATTTTAGCCTAAACAACATCTGGAAGCCCTCTCAATACAGCACAAGCACAAAATTAAGATTATATCAGAGCTGTGTGCTTTCTGTGCTTCTCTATGGCGCAGAATGCTGGAGAGTTACAGAGAAGGAAATGTCGAAATTGTCCTCTTTTTCACACAACATGCCTAAGAAAAATTCACCGAATCTTTTGGCCGAATACCATCACCAACCAAGATCTGCTTACTCGGAGCAAGCAAGAGGACATGCACACCATCATAGCTGGCAGACGCTGGAGTTGGGTTGGCCATGTCCTCAGAAAAGACCCCGATGCCATCACAAGAACAGCTATGCTTTGGACCCCTGAAGGAAAACGAAAGAGAGGCCGACCAAAAACAACTTGGCGGAGGACTGTGGAGGCTGAGATGCAAAGAATGAACCAGAGTTGGGGCACTGGTACGAAGGATGGCCACCGACCGAGCAAAGTGGAATCAATTTGTTGTTGCCCTACAAGTCGCCACTAGGCGTGATGGCCACTGACTGCTTTGACCGTCGGCGGCTAAGGATCAAAGAAAGAAGAGAATGCGTGACATTTTCCTAGTTCAAATTTTTTTTCCTGCAGTCACCTAAAGATCTACTAGAGGATCCACTGTGGCTTACCTGTAGGCCGGGATCAACTGGTTGCCATCCATGGTTTTTTTTTTTTAAAAAGGGGGGGGGGGGGGGTGAATTAAACTTGTAAAATTAAAGGAAAAGAGTTAAGTGGTACGAGTAGGCTCCCCTCAGTCATACGCCAACTGAGTAATAAGAAAAACACAGGAAGGAGTGAGCAAAGCTAGGGCTCACAAGGTTAGCAAGAAAGCTGGTGAAAGGGTTTACAATAGGAGTTCACAAAGGTTAGAGGTCAGCAGTTCGAGACAAGATGTGAGAGAGGGCACTTCAAGAAAAGATAACGAGAAGGACAGACCGAGCTAGTGTCCAGCAATTATTTTGCTGCACGTCTATGGCTTACCGACCTACTGCTCATATGTGTCGAAAGCACTCATACAAAAGAATATGTTACCAGAGAATCATACAAAAGAATATGTTACCAGAGAATCATACAAAAGAATATGTTATCAGAGAAAAGAAATATTTCTAAACAAGGAAGAATTGTGTTAGACTTTTTGGGGGAGACAAAGTTATTCATTTACTACAAGGTACATAGTGATAGTTAAAAATCAGTGAATGAAGAACTAACTTGACCAACTGTGTCATAACAGCATGAGATAGCAGAAGTGACTAAAGCAGATTGGAAATAATAATGATATAGACTTCTTGGAAAAAACAAGACTCCCTAATGGTCAGTCTAGTTCTAACAGTATACCGTACCAAGAAGAATAATTGAAGAAGTGACAGTTTTGATACAACGTTTCTGAGTATAACACAGTTTTGAACCACCAAGTCCAGTATACTGGTTCTCAGCAAGGGCAAATGTTGTGTCACACGTACAAGAGAGATGTGAGAAACTATGTGAGAGAATGCTCATAAATCTTATCAAGAGAGATCGGCTAATGTACAGAATGCTGATTTTGTTTTCCTTTGCCTTATTTAATAAACCCTGAAATTTGAAGAAAAGTGTTTCATTGATTTTGTAAGGATTGTCAGAGTCGAAAGATCTTGTTTGTACTGTTGAAAAGTAAAGAAAACAGAGATAACAATTAACTGGAGAGGCAGTGATGGAACTATCACTATACAATTATCAACCACAAGGCTGCTTTGTCACATCATCATCAAGTAGCCACGGCCACATACTAGTGAAACAGAAAGAATAGTCTTTGTAGAAGTTTTTGGTTTTTTTAAATTTTTTTTCCGAAATGATAGTAGACAGTATTGTTATTGTTGTGTATTTCATTATATCTTGTATTTGTGAAAACATTGCTTCATTGCTCATTCACAAGTCAAACATTCAAAGAATAATTACCACTTGCAATAAGAAAATAACGACATAATCTCTAAAAATATTTAATGAGATTCACAATAGGATTAAAGTGTGCTAGACTCCATAAATACGTCTCATCTCATAATCGGAACTTCTTTTACCCCGTAAAACGAGGTGTAGATGTGACCCAAAGAACACAAAGTTCCTGGGCAGGACATATAATCAAAGTGAAAGGCAAACAGGTGATTAGCCCATTGTGCCCAGACTTGCCCTCATGTGTACTCTTTATCACTATAAAACCACCAACCTCTCGAGATGTCAGTCCAGCCAAAATGGACAGAGCCTCATATACCCGAAGGTTTCGAGGGATGTCCCTTCCTCATCTGCCCAAAGGCATTTATAGAGGAACACTCAGGACCTGAAGGTCTGAGGAAAAGAACAAAATCTGAAACGGACACAGCAGTCTGTCTGTTTTGTTTACTGGGAAGTCCCCAAAATGGAATACCACACACAGTCAGTCAAGACAGAAGGTCACCTGCAAAACTCCATAAATACAAAGGATATTAAGTTTAAGTATTTAAAGTGAACTTAATGTGGAAAAAAAAACATTGCTTGGACTGTCAAAATTTAAAAAAAACATCAGTGGTCTTCAACCTTTTTTTGGACCAGCACCCAGTTGTCAATATTTGGGTTCCAAAGTACTAACCATCCACATATATATAATTATTTTTTTATATTGTGTCAATCACTAATTGTAATTATTAAACAATATTAAGTTAAATCTAAATATGAAATAAAATGTTTATAATTATTTACAAAACTTATTATTCTCTAAATTATGAAATTATATTTTAAAAAACTTGGCTTCTTAAATGTTTAAAAAAATCTTTTAATGTTACATTTGTCCTTCGTTCCTCTTAGCAAGAGTCTCAACATCATATTTTAAACAATGAGGATGCAGAATTGCACTACATATAAGTGGTCAAGAAGAGCAAGTCTTCAATTTATATGCCCTTATGGATCCGCCTTCTGGAAGAGGATAGCTGGGAGTTCCTGACTGAATTGTCCGAAGTGCTAACAAGATGTGCTTAATTGCAGGTGATTTAAATGCTAGATCTATGGAGTGGGGGAACTACATGGAAAATAAACAAGGTGTTGCCTTGGGCCAGGCTTTACTCAGTTCAAACCTGTCCATTTTAAAAGATGGACGCCCAACAAGACTGGCATCTAGACCAGGGGATGCTGATGGTGTCATATATCTGGCATCGATTTCTAGTGCTGCCATCGCCTTTGCATGTTGGGATGTATTGCAAGCTCAATAAAGTGATCACCAACCCTGAGTGGTACTCATTGCAAAGGGAAAGACTACCAGACACAAGAAACTGAAACAGACCCACATGATTGTAATCGCCCTGTGCAATTATTGAGGCAAAGTGCGACACAAAAGACAACTCGCACACCTTTTACACAACCACTCTGGTGGAATTAGACAATGGAGACAGCCTGGCTGGAAAAGGAGAGCATGGGGATAGCATGAATGATGATGAGTGATGAGGAGGTGGAAAATTTTAAGGAGAAAAAGCAAAGTGCCATCAATAACTTCAAGGGCTTGGCAAGGACACAGTGTGGGAGGCCTTTATGACACAGGTGGGCACTGACAAAACAAAACAGTAATTCTGGTCCTTAAATTGCAGAATGAGTAGGAAAAGTACAAGCCAACCATTTCCTAATATTCTTAGCTTGACAGGGATAAGTCTGAAGACCAATGCCGAAAAGGGGCATGCATTACTCGAGCATTAAATTACTCAGACAGATAAATCTGTCTGTCAAGAAATTAAAGACCATATCCTGGAAAGCAACAGAAGAGGCAACATACACTTTGACTTCATATCTGAAGACGACATAGAGTGCACTTTAGCGAACAGTAAAAACACTGCCCCAGGTCCTGATGGTGTACAGTATCACCACATAAAGCAGCTTGATGACACGGGCATTAAGAATGTTGTGAGCGATTTCACCACCAGCCTAAGAAATGCTGAGGTGCCGGAAGACTGGTAACATAGTTACCTACGGCCACTTCCTAAACCTGGTAAAGACCACACACTTCTCAGCAGCTATAGAATTATCACAATGCAGATAAGAGAGAGATACTGAGAACAATTAATCATCACCCGTTAAAGAATGACACTGCAATAGATGAATCATCAAGGCAAAGACTGTTGGAATTTGGCATCAAATGTCAGGCTAGCAACGATGGACATATGAGTGGATGCATCTGTTGTGTTTATAACCAGCGAGCTACAGGAACAGTTATCATTCTCACTCTTCGACATATACTGAGGGAAACTGAGCACCTATGGGTTTGCCCGGAGTGCAATTATGTCAATTCTGTTCAACAATACCAATAACCTTCTGTCCCCTTCAGATACATCTGTTTTTTTTTCTTTAATAAAGATCACTGAACTGGCAAAGACCTACACCACAAACATTTCAGATAAATGACTTCTCCCCAGTTTTTGTTTGTGGGTATCTGTGTGTTCCTAGTAGACTGAACAAAGCAAATTTTGTGCGACAAGCATAATTTAAGGCTTCTGTCCTGCATAATTTTCTTCTTCTTCTTCGTTCATTCTGAAAAGGATGTTGGTTGCGTTGTATCTGTTTACAGCGAAGCTGCGATATTTGCGCCTTTCGGCCCGACACATCCGACTTCAGCATGGCATTTTTGGGACTGGGTTAACCTTCCCTCTTCGATCCCTTCTCACTCAGCCAGAGTGCAGTGATGCAGCCTGTTTCCAGGACCACCACTTGGAGGTGGAGTATGGTCTTGGTCAGCTCTGGTTAGCTGACCCTGACGCTAGCAGTCTAGCTATGGGTCGCTAACTGCATTTCTCACTGTTGGCGCGTCTTAGGCACGCATAATTATTTTGACTTATTAGAGCATTGTCCCTAGCACATCCATAATCATAAGAATTCCACCTGTATAGCTTCTCTCCTGTATGACTTCTTTTATATATGTTTTAGATAACAACATTGAGTAAATTCTAAACCACATACATCACATTTATAATGTGTCTCTCCAGTATGTATTCTTTTGTGTTGTCTCAGACTGTAACTGTGTGTGAAGAATGCACCATAAACATTATGTTTGTAAGGCCCCTTTCAATAATGTATTCTTTGGTGTGTTTTAAATGACTGGATTCAGTAAACCTAACACCACATTTGTATGGTATCTCTCAAGTATGTTTCCTTTTGTGCCTTTTTAAATAAGAGGAACAAGAAAACCCAGCACCACAAACATCACATTTGTATGGCCTCTCTCCAGTATGTATCCTTTTGTGAATTGTCAAACTAGCTGATTGATTAAACCCAGAACCACAAACACTACATTTGTGTGGTCTATCTCCAGTATGTATTCTTTTGTGAATTGTTAAACTAGTTGATTGAGCAAACCCAGCACCACAAACATCACATTTGTATGGCCTTTGTCCAGTATGTTTCATTTTGTGGAATTTTAAATGAGAGGAATTGGCAAACCCAGCATCACAAACATCACATTTGTATGGCCTCTCTCCAGTATGTATTCTTTGGTGTGTTTTTAAATTACTGGAGTCAACAAACCCAGCACCACAAACATCACATATGTATGGCCTCTCTCCAGTATGTGTCCTTTGGTGTTTTTTTAAACTACTGGAGTCAACAAACCCAGCATCACAAACATCACATTTGTATGGCCTCTCTCCAGTATGTAACCTTTTGTGAATTTTTAAACTAGTTGATTGAGTAAACCCAGCACCACAAACACTACATTTGTGTGGTGACTCTCCAGTATGTCTCCACTGGTGTTTTTTTAAACTAATGGAGTCAACAAACCTAACACCACAAACATCACACTGGTATGGCCTCTCTCCAGTATGTATCATTTTGTGGCTGTTTAAACAAGTGGAACGAGCAAACTCAGCACCACAAACATCACATTTGTATGGTCTCTCTCCAGTATGTATCCTTTTGTGGATTTTCAAAGCACCAGACTCAGCAAAATTAATACCACAAAAATCACTCTTGTATGGTTTCTCTCGAGTGTGTTTCTTTATGTGGACTTCTAAATGACTGAATTGAGTAAACCCTACCCCACAAACATCGCATTTATATTGCCTCTCTCCAGTATGTATCGCAATGTGTTTTTTAAAACTATAGGATTCAGCAAACCCAGCACCACAAACATTACATATGTAAGCCTTCTCTCCAGTATGTATTCTTTTGTGGACTTTTAAACTATTGGATCTGGCAAACCCAACACCACAAACATCACATTTGTATGGCCTCTCTCCAGTATGTATTCTTTCATGAATTTTTAAACTTGTTGATTCAGTAAACCCAGCACCACAAACACTGCATTTGTGTGGGGATGCTCCAGTATGTCTCCACTGGTGTTTTTTTAAACTACTGGAGTCAACAAACCCAACACCACAAACATCACATTGGTATGGTCTCTCTCCAGTATGTACCATTTTGTGGATTTTTAAACTAGAGGAACGAGCAAACCCAGCACCACAAACATCACATTTGTATGGTTTCTCTCCAGTATGTATCCTTTTGTGGTTTTTTAAAGTACCAGACTCAGCAAAATTAACACCACAAACATCGCACTTGTATGGTTTCTCTCGAGTGTGTTTCCTGTTGTGGACTTTTAAATGACTGGATTGAGTAAACCCAACCCCACAAACATCACATTTGTATGGCCTCTCTCCAGTATGTATCACAATGTGTTTTTTAAAACTATAGGATTCAGCAAACCCAACACCACAAACACTACATCTGTAAGGCTTCTCTCCAGTATGTATTCTTTTGTGGACTTTTAAACCATTGGATCTGGCAAACCCAATGCCACAAACATCACATTTGTAAGGCTTCTCTCCAGTATGTATCCTTTTGTGGACTTTTAAATGATTGGATTGAGCAAACCAAACTCCACAAACATCACACTTGTATGGCCTCTCTCCAGTATGTATCCTTTTATGGCCTTTTAAAGTAGAGGACTGAGCAAACCCAACACCACAAACATCACACTTGTATGGTCTCTCTCCAGTATGTATTCTTTTATGGCTTATTAAATTACTGGATACTGTAAACCCAACACCACACACATCACATTTGTAAGGCTTCTCTCCAGTGTGTACCATTTTGTGGCTTTTTAGAGTACTGCATCCAGC
The DNA here is from genome assembly GCA_024509875.1 of Oreohelix idahoensis. Lineage (NCBI taxonomy): Eukaryota > Metazoa > Mollusca > Gastropoda > Stylommatophora > Oreohelicidae > Oreohelix > Oreohelix idahoensis. Next base: position 153,108 of record JAMPIV010002524.1, read on the forward strand.
AAGTCCTACACTACAGAAATCAGACTTGTTTGGCTTGTCTCCAGTATGTCTTCGTTTGTGGATATTTAAATGACTGTATCGAGAAAACCTATCACCACAAATATCACATTTGTATGGTTTCCCAACAGAGTCTATCTCCTTGTGTTTTAGTGAGATTTCAATATTATTTAACAATTCACAACTTTGGTCAGTCTCACAGAGTTGAGTATTTACCTCTGACTTGAACAACATTTTATTTGACTCTTTGCTACAGTTTTCACTTTGTAATGTCACCAGAAAATCATTCTGAGTCTTACAAACATCTGCTGTCCTGTCTTGATGGTCAGTGGAGTTTACAGATGTTTTATCTTCAGTTATTCTTGATTCTGTATTATTGTCTCTTGTCATTTCTGTAACACTGGTACCACCTTCCATGTTTACCATTTTATTTTCTCTGTTACTCTCATCTTTAGGTAACAGATCTGAAAGGTCATCATGTTTCCCAAGTTCCAAGTGTTTGTTACCACACACCATCTTCTCCTGTATTTGTCTACAGAAGGGAAGATAACTCTGGCAACAAGTGTGTACTTCTGAAATATAAAAAAGTGAGTGAATGAAAATAGGAAATAAGAAAGAAAAGGCCCTTATTACAAAAAAGAAAGTGACATCTCACTTACAACAAAGATAAAAATGTAAAATGTAAAGGTTACAAATAACAAACAACGCTACACTATGTTCCAGTTTTCTGAAGTATTTAAAATCCACCTACATTTATAACACTGCACCACCAGGTGATAAAATCAGTAGAACATTGTCAGTGTGAGATATTCAGATACTACCATCAATGTATAATCTGTCTGACTCTATGGTTTGTAAATGTGAAGGTGAAAGTAGTCTCAAATTAGATACTACCATAGTGGAGTGATGTGCTACAGTCGTCACTATACTATGTCTCAGCATTTTGAGATAAATTCACAGGTTTTTTTTCTTTCTTTATCTCAAGAGCAGGAGATAGTTTTCCAGCAACAGGCAGGTAGACTTGAGAGTGAATGCCTAAGCTTCAAACCTGACAATTCTGCTTCCTGATTCTGTCACTCAAAGCTCTTTGTAAAATGTAGCACGTCATCAAAACTATCAAGAAAATGTACACCTCAAATAAAAAATAAAAAAAGACACCATTATTTTGTCAGACCAGGCTTCTTGACATGACATGAGTTACACACTAGGCAGAAAACATTTGTTACATAAGCCTGTGATGTGGTATTTTAGTTTTTAAATTCTTGCTATAATCTAAAAGTACTGGAGTAATTTTGTTCACAAGCAAGCAGAAGAAATGTGTTTGTGTCATAAAATTTATTTTTTAATCTCATATGCAGTGATGAATACCTTTGTGCTCCAATAATCAAGGTGTTAGAATTCCTGGTAATGATGAAAGCTCAGATAATACTCACAATAGTAAGTTAGTTTGTCATAACATGTTCTTTCAAAATATTAACACATATTTACCATCATATTCTCCACATAAACCAGGTTGTTCCACCTTGATCATTTCTGGTATTTTTCTGTCCATGCTGTCAACTACTGGGACCTGACTACTGAAATCTTCAGTGCAGCTTTGATCAAGGTTGGCCTGAAATCAAAAGCATCATGTTAAGTGATTCACAGCATACCCACACACACACACATATATATATATATATATATATATATATATATATATATATATATATATATATATATATATATATATATATATATATATATATATATACTACTCGTCAAAAGTCAAGGGCCACCCTATTATTTTCAATACACTTTTATATAAGCGCATAGAATGATTAAATGATGGAAGTTTTTAGTAAAAATGAATGCAATATCTTCCTCTGACAGTCCTCTATGCACGTTAAGCATAAAAACAACTCACCGACAACCATGGTGATCACGTGCAATTTGGTTTGCTGACCATAAATTCACATTTTTAATCTGTTTTTTTCAAACTTCCGTACAACCAAACAGGTGAAGTAATCGTGCTGATTGACATTCCACGTGCAATGGCAACTTTTCGTGAACAGAGTTCACTCTTAATTTGTTTTACAATCAGCAGACTTAGGGTAGTTTCATCACTTGCAAAAACCATGCCACCGAGAAGAAGTCTTGACACCTTACAAAGAATGAGGGCTATAGCGTGGGTTGAAAATGGTTTATCTGTCCGTGAGGTTGCTAGATGGCTTGCAGTGTCACACTCTACTATCCAAAGAATTTTGGAAAGATTTTAGGCCAAAGGAAGTGTGGAGGATCGCCACCGGCCAGGTCGCCCTAGATGCACCAGTAGACATGATGACCGGCACCTCTTGTTGTCAGCCCTGCGTCATCGAACAGTGACTTGTTCCACTCTAACATGTCAAGTGAGACAAACTGCAAACGTTAATGTCAGTCAAAGCACCATTCGTTTACATGAACTTGGACTGGCTGCTCGACGTCCTGCAGTCAGAATCCCTCTTACTCCTGCTCATCGCAGAGCCCATGTTGCTTGGTGTCGCGAGCACATCCGATGGACAAGGCAACAATGGAGTCAAGTTCTCTTCACTGATGAATCTCGCTTCACTGTGTCATTCAATGATGGCAGGATTCGAGTTTGGAGACAACCAGGAGAGCGATTTACTGATGACACAATTCGAGAGGTGGATCGTTATGGTAGGGGTTCTGTCATGGCCTGGGGAGGCTTCTACAGACACGGCAGGTCCCTACTCTACATCATCCAAGGCAACTTGACTGGCCCAAGATACCAGAACGAAATCTTGAGACCAATTGTTCAGCCTGCTCTGGAGGCCATAGGTGGTAATGCCATCCTCCAAGATGATAACGCTCGACCCCATCGAGCTCGTGTGGTGAATGAGTTTATTCAGCAACATGGGATCAGGATGGCGTGGCCAGCTCATTCACCTGACCTTTCTCCGATTGAGCACCTCTGGGATGTCCTTGGTCGAAGATTGTCAACAAATCACCCCCTGCCAATGGATGTTGCACAGCTGACTGCATTTCTGCTTCAGGAATGGCAAGCTGTTCCTCAGGACACTCTTCGGACCTTGTGGACTCGATGCATCTATGCTGTCTTGAATGCCTTGCTGCAAACGGTGGTCATACCCGATTTTGAAATGTCTATTTGTCCAATATCTATTGTGTGACTTTTGAAAAGGTGGGTGACACACTTCACAGCTTCATTGCGTTTGAATGTGTGTTTCCATTTCTTTACGTGACATGTAAATTTGGTATTCAATAAATGCCGTTTTGACTGATACCAATTACGTTTATATCACATTTGTATTATGGTTTCAACCAAGGTTTTTCTAAGTGGCCCTTGGCTTTTGACGAGTAGTTAGTACATACGTATGTACGTACATACATACGTGTGCATATATGCATGCATGCATGCATGCATGCATGCATGCATGCATGCATGCATACATACATACATACATACATACATACATACATACATATATATATATATATACGAGGGGCGTTCAGAAAGTAATGCACCACATCGTTTTTCTCAGGAGCTGTTTATTCAAAAAGCATGAAATTTATATACAATATACATGGATATGTCATGTAAACATCGGTATTATTCAACATAATCCCCATCAACTTGGACGGCTTTATGCCAGCGCGAAACAAGTGCATGTATTCCTAGCCCGTACCAGATTTTGTCTTGATCATGTAGCCATTTCTTCGCTGCATGAATCACTCCTTCATCATCTTCAAACCTTGTCCCATGGAGTGCATTTTTAAGTGGACCAAATAGATGAAAATCAGAGGGTGCCAAATCGGGACTATAGGGTGGATGGGGTAGTACAGTCCAACCCAATTTGGTGATTGCTTCCCGTGTTGAAAGATTTGTGTGAAGTCACGCATTGTCGTGAAGGAGAAGCAGGTCTGCTGGATTCTTGTGTGGCCGAACTCTGCGAAAACGTTGATTGAGTTTTTTTCAATGTCTTAATGTAAGCTTGCGAATTGATTGTCTCTCCTCTTGGCATAACGTCCACAAGAATCACACCTTCAATGTACCAAAAGCAGTGATCATGACCTTTCCAGCTGAAGGAATTGTCTTGAATTTCTTTCATCGTGGTGATTGCGGATGATGCCACTCCACTGACTGTCTTTTTGTCTCAGGTTCAAAATGATGTGCCCAGGTTTCATCACCTGTAATGATCTTAGCAAAAAAGTTCTCTACATCAGCATTGAAACGCTCCAACATTTCAGAAGAAATTGCTTTCCTTTGCAATCGGTGGTCATTTGTGAGACTTCGAGGAACCCATCTTGCGCAAACCTTAGAAAATCCGAGAGTTTTTATAACTGCATTTGCACTACCAATGCTGACTGACAACTGTAAGGCCAATTGTTGAGTAGTGATTCGCCTATCAGTAAGAATAATGCCTTCAGCGCATTTCAACATTTCTGCGTTGGTGGCTGTGGCAGGACGTCCACAGCGCGGCCGATCAAGCAGCTCCGTATCTCCAATTCCTGATTCTTTGATTCTCTGAACCCAGCGACTGACTGTACTCCTGTCGACTGCAAAACTTCCATACACATTACATAGACACTTGTGAATGTTCACAACAGTTTCATTCTCTGCAACGAGAAATTCTATCACAATTCGCTGCTTATAATGCAAGTTGCTAACACGCTCCATTTCAACGGTTTAGGGCAGCCGTATAATTTGGCCGGTTGTAGTGCAATTTGGTGCACACAATTGGTACATGCCATATTTGAAGTGTGCAAAATTTCATGCTTCTATCTTCATTATAAGCTGAGAAAAACGATGTGGTGCATTACTTTCTGAACGCCCCTCGTATATATATATATATATATATATATATATATATATATATATATATATATATATATATATATATATATATATATATATATATATATATATATATATATAATAAAGTAGCTGAGCACATATATATGTGGATTTTAGATCAACAACAGACATGATCTTTCCTCTCAACCAGCTTAAGGAAAAATCAAGAAAGAAGAAAAGACCTTTATACTTGTATATCACCTTTATAGACCTTACAAAGGCATTTGATCTGGTTAGCACGGATGAATTCTTCAAAATCCTCCTGAAAATAGGCTGTCCCACTAAATTGCTGCAAATGATAAAGTCATTCCATGATGACATGAAGGGAACAGTCCAATATGCTGGAAGCACATCTCTTTGACACACAGTGGCGTTAAACAAGGCTGCGTCGTGGCCCAGACTCTCTTTGGGATCTTCTTTGCTTTGCTCTTGAAACATGCAGTCAGAGATGCAACTGAAGGAATATGCTTTCACACTAGGTCAGACTGCCAACTGTTTAACCTCGCAAGACTGAAGGCAAAAACAATAATTACAAGGGTCACTATAACAGACTTGTTATCCACTGATGACACTACAATCCTCACTCAAAGTCAACCGGAGCTTCAGAGTTTGATGAATCGCTTCACCCAAGCATGCAAGAACTTTGGCCTCACAAAAAGTCTAAAGAAAACAAATCGCCTGGGTCAGGATGTGAATGTTGCATCAGTTACCACTATCGATAACTATGAATGGGCAGTGGTGAACCACTTATACCTGGGATGTACCATCTCTCTCTGGACATAGAAATTGAAAGCTGCATTGGTGTTGCAGCCACCTTTGCCCACCTCAATTTGCATGTTTGAGGAAACTCCATACTCACAATGAAGACCAGAGCTGTGGTATGTAATGCCTGCATCACCAGCACACTTTTATATGGCAGCGAGACATGGACAACCTATGCTAAGCAAGAAAGAAGGCTCAATACCATCCATCTACGGTGTCTACGCCACATCCTCGGTATTTCGTGGGAGGACAAAGTGACAAATGTCTAGGTGTTTTCACATGCTGGCCTTCAAAGCATGTATATGTTACATCTGATAGTGAAATCAGCCATTTCATGAAAAAGGCAAATGAAAGACTCTCTCCGTGAACTTGTTTCTGTACTAATATAAAACTTGATATCCTGTGTTAATTTGTGAGTTGAAAGTATCAGTAATCCAGTTCAAATCAACATATCTTACTCTTTCTGTTTCTTGATCCATATCATTGTGACACAATATTATCAAGCGAAGAAGTCTGTCACAGAATGGGCAAAAATTTGCCCAATTCATGAAATGGCCTATTTCATTTGCCCATTTCATAAAATCACCCGTGTGTTACTGGGGCCTGAAAGGGGAGCAAAGAATAGTAACACTGTACCCTACCATGCATGTCATAGAATGTGACTAAGGAGGGTTGGGCATGGGGCTGGTCACCCCATCCTGTAAAAAATTTAAACCAAAAAAAGCTTAGACAAGTCAATTAAGGAAAATAAAACACAGCCATCCAAGACAGGGGAAGGTCCTCTCGCAGGAAGGCGTATGATGCAACACAGAGAAAGCCGAAAGGAGTCTGTGTTGCTGACTAACCTTCTTTCTTCTAGGAGAACTTCCAGATTTGGCACCTGGAATGTTCGGACATTGAACAAGGGAAAGCAGCACAATTGGCAGCAGAAATGAAAGAATATAAGATCGAGGTTCTGGGACGGTGTGAAACAAAGTGGAAGGGGGTTGACAAGAAGAAACTCATCACAGGTGAATTGGTGCTGTCCTCGGAACATCATCTTCTTCCTCGTTCGCATTCAGACTTCCACATTTATGACTCCAATAAAGGCAGTAGTCAACTCAAGGTTCCTGACATCTCCAAACAGTTTTTCGTTGACAGAAGTGGGTTGTTGCCATATGCTACTCCGTTCATTGCTGTAGGTTGGGCAGGACTGCAGCAGGTGTTTGACTGTCATCGCGCTGGTACCGCAGGTGCAGAGATCTGTTGCACCAATTTTGTATTTGTGGTATAGATGGTATCTCAATCTGTTGTGTCCAGTGCGTAGCTGAAAAATGATGAACTGTTCTTTCCTAGATAGCTGATGATATGCATTATTTTTTAAATGGTCTGGGTGCTCTCTTTCCCATTTGGACTTGAATGTAGCTTTTATAGTAGTCTTTGCCATTGTGTAAGTTGTCTCTGTATCATTTTGTGGTAAGGCATCTCCTTCCTTAGCAAGTTTGTCTGCCTTCTTATTTCTTGGTATGTTGTAATGGGCTGGTATCTACTGGATTGTGCACTTGTTGAAGCTTTTGGCCAGTTTTTCAAGGGAGATTATCAGATCTTTCAATCCTTTAGCTTGGTGGCTCTTCAGCGCTGATATTACTGAGAGGGCATGTGTAAAGATTACTATCTGTTTTTCTGCCTGTGCTTTGCATTCAATAAGAGTTTCTGCTGCCTGTTTCAGGGCTTCTGCTCCAGCATTGAAGTTATTGCAGTATTTGCCTGTGGCAATTGCCATAGAGTGGATTCTATTCTTTAATTTTATGAGGATGCCAGCACCCCCATTTTCAATTGCATTTTTTGCTGAACCATCAGTATATGTGTGTGTCCAAAGCTTTGCTGGGAATTTTTGATCAATATACTTGGTTCCTATACACTTTCTTTGTGTTTCTGTCTGTGTTCCCTTACTTTCAATGCCTGGAATATCAGGTTTTAGCTCAGGAAAGTATCTTATTTTCCAGTGGGATAGTTGTGCTTGTTGGTATTTTCTTTGCAACTGAGCTTGCTAGCATAGTATTTTTGCTAATTTTTTCTTTTGCTTGGGCCACAAAGTAAGTTTGCTTGAGCATGCCTCTTCCTAGCCTATTCATTCTCTGGAACATGGGGGTGTCCTTCGAGTCTTAAATTTTTCAGCTCATTGTAAGACTCTGCTGTCACATCTGTCCTCCATTGACTGTAGACCTGTAACAGGACATTAAGACGAAAGTTCACACCACAGTGAAGGGGTAGCTCTTATGTTATCTACAGAAGTACAGAAAGCACTCACTGAATGGGAAGCCGTGGGGCCCTGAATAATAACAGCTACTTTTAAAAAAGCTAAAACGAAAATAAATGTAAATGTCATCCAATGTTACGCATCAACCAATGACAAAGAAGAGTCTGTAAAAGAAGCATTTTATACTAGACTGTAAGATATTATGAAAAAAATAAAAAGAAGAGACATCACAATTTTGATGGGTGACATGAATGCAAAGATAGGTACAGTCAACACTGACTTTGAAGAAGTCATGGGAAAACATGGGCTAGGAATAATGAATGAAAATGGGGAACTATTTTCAAACTTCTGTACTTCAAATCAACTGGCTGTAGGAGGAAGCATGTTTCCACATAAGAGAATACACAAGGCAACATGGATATCACCAGACCATAGAACAGAAAATCAGATTGATCATATATGCATAAAGAAGTTGTTTAGATCATCATTGCAGGATGTAAAGGTATATAGAGGAGCAGATGTGGCATCAGATCACCACCTTATGAAAGCCTAAGTAAAAATGAAACTCAAGAGATATGCAATAATGCATTGTTTAAAACAGTGTTTCCCAAACTTTTTTGGGTCACTGCCCCCTTTGCTCCCAGGGCATGCCCCAGCACCCCCCTGCATTTCCCCACGTTACATAAAAAAATGTAAAGAGTGAAAAATAAGAGCAACTGTTAATACAGTAACAACCAATTGCTCAATTTATCACATTCTAATATAAAGCTACAGATATGCTTATTTATTAACTTAATCTAAAAAGAAAAACTTAATTATTCAATGCAGTAAAACAAACAGCAGTATGCGAAAGTAAATTAGTAACAAACTTACTTCATTTTTAACTTCAGTGAGATGGATGTGCCTGGTGTAGTGATATCAGCTTCTCAACATCAGGCTGAAAGTTACTTAGAAAGAGTCTCAGATCCCCAAATTCAGTAATCTGCAGTCTGTTTCTCTGCTTCGAAAGAAGTTGGACAACCGCGCTGAAACCACGCTCTACTAAATACGATGTTGGAAAGGTAATACAGAATATCTTAACCTTTCCCCACACTGCAGCGTTCAGAGATTTCTTTCTGCAACCAAAAGTCTTGATATGATTTCTTGAACATTGGCTTAAGCTCAACGTCATTTTGTAGTGAAATCAGTTCCTCTTCTATCCTTTCTAGTTCCTCATTGCACGTGTCCAGGAATGGATTTATTATCCAGTCTGGAATCGTGATCAAAAGAAGATCCTGAAACTCCAGAGACTTGTCTTTATGCAGCATATCTAGGTGTGCACAATATACTTGAAGATTATCCTCTGATATTTTGTCTTTCTCTTCCAACTCTAAGAGGCTGGGAAATTGGATTAACTCGCGACGGCCAATATCACGTTTGATTATAGCGTTAATTTGACCAGAAACGTGGTGATGACAGATTTGACTTTTATAAGATTAATATCATTTCCTTGCAGTTGTAGATTTACTTCATTACTTTGTGAATAAATCTGACAAATATGCAATGTCATGCCTGATATTCATTAGTTCTGCACTGAGCGAAGCATGCGAGTCTTTGAAGAATTCTACCACAGTTTCAAAAAGAGCATAAAAGCGTCTCAGACAATTTCCTTTTGAGAGCCACCTGAATTCTGTGTGCATCAGCAAACGTTCAAACTGTTCATCATTCTCAGTACAAAGCTCTCGAAATAGTCGAGAATTGAGAGCATGGGACTTAATTTTGTGAATCGCTGTGATACCAGTATTTAATGGTTTGTGAAGCCGATCACTTAGATTTTTTGCGACAAGATGTTGTCTGTGAATTACACAGTGTATTGTAAATATACCAGGTACAGCTTCTTTTAAGAAAGCGATAAACCCGCGGTAACAACCTATCATTGAAGGTGCCCCATCTGTTGCACAAGCAAGAATGTTAGTAAGCGGAATGTCCTTCTCTTTGAAAAATTTATCTATTACACGAAATATTGTCTCTCCTTTTGCATCAGTTACTAGTTGCTTAGCAAATAACAACTCTTGAACCAAGCTTTCATCTTTTACGAAGCGAACATAGGCAAGAAGCAAAGATTTTTTTCAAATGTTCAAAGTAGTCTGGAAGGTTTCATCGCCTCATTTAAAAAGGCCCTCTCACATAATAGACACATTGGCAGTTGTTGGTTATTTAGTGCTGGAATAAATGCATATTTCAGATATTCCACGCTGTATTGTCTGCAATTCTTTTTGTTTTGTTCTGCTTTTGCAATATTCTGAATTTTGGAAAAAAGAACTGATTTTACAATTTTGCAGATAGAAAAATGTTCGTTGAGTAAACAACAAAAACTGATTTAAAAGTGGCTTTACAAAAATGTTGACACAGATGTTCTTACCAGTTTACTCTTCTATTTTATAAAGTTTCTTAACCACAGCCATAAATAAATTAGAAAAATACAACAATCAGAAAAAAAAACACAATTAGCAACAGCTACACCAACACTGAAGTAACCCAATAATCATTTCATAAAGTATAATAATAGGTATTTAATATGTACAAAATATAAAGCAACGCACTATATTGATAGGTCTTCAGATTTAAAAATTGGGAGACAGTAGCCTAACTACAAAGTGTGGAGATGCCAGTTACAAATTGAAAGGATGTAATATAATGAATTGAACAGCAATATTCAATATACATCAAATCTGTTTCAAAATGTATCTGCTTAATTAATAATTAATGTTAGTAAAACTGATGCTAGCTCTGTGCAAACAAACAAAAAATGTAAGAATGAAAACTTACCTTATCGACAGGATGAAATTGTTTGGTACCCGGTACACGCTTATTTGAAACCAATGTTCACAAGAAAAGCTGAGAAAGTTTGTTGGGTTTGCTCATAGCCAGCGCAAAGTTGAAGTAGACGGGAAACGTACATCGCGCCAGTTGATTTATGAAAGTCTGAATGTAAGGTAGGAAAGCCAGTTCAGAGGTTCGAAGACTGATTTCTAATGCCAAATACCGTTAAAAACTTGCTCCCTTGAACCTTTTCTCTTATTTATTACCAATCTGCGAATATCTAGTTACCACTAGCCCCCCCCCCCCCCGGCAAATACTGAGACAATAATGTCCACAACAAAGCAAAGTTGGTACTTTCTGAATCACCAGCAGGTATCTAATTTCGTCCATGCCATCAGCACGGATTATTTCTCTTTCTTCATGAGTGAACGAATGGACAATAGGTGTTTGGTTAACTCCCTTTCCTAGCAGTTCCCGATTACTGTTTATGGTCAGCAATGGTTACCTGAGCTCAGAACTATGCCCTGCTTAATGATCCTAGTAATACAACCATCCACATTGTCCCCGCTTCACTGATGTTGTCTCTCAAATCCACAATTCCTTTCTCCCCCGCACGTACTGAATTTAGCTTGTCAAATCCTGAACCTTCCTTACTACTAAACGCCCACTGTTTACTACTGAACGCCCCCGTCTGGCCCCTTTTTTCTGTATCACTCCCTTGGATCCTTCCAAAGCCCTCAGGGGTGGGGGGGGGGGGCGGGGGCAGTACCGCCCACTTTGGGAACCACTGGCTTAAAAGAATAATTTAATGTAGGACATCTAAGAAATCAAGAAACAAGAGACAAATTTATGGTCACAGTATCCAACAAATTCCAAGTGCTCCAAAAGTTGGAAGATGTAGTGAATACGGAAGACTATTGGATAAAATCAAAACCATTTGGAATGAGACATGTGAAGAAATACTGGGGAAAAGGGAACAACAAAAAAAAGCATGGATAACAACAGAGACCATCAAGTAGATAAAAGACGGGAAAAAAAATAAGAAAGCAGATTTAAACACAAGCTAAACCAGAAGTTCCAAAGCCAAGGCTCAATAAGTGTACACAGAAGCAAACAAAGAAGTCAGAAGAAGTATCAAAAGAGATAAGAGGAAATATACTGAGGAGTTGGCAAGAGAGGCAGAAGATGCTGCAGTCAAAGGAAACATGAAAGAACTGTATAACTGCACAAAGAAGCTAACAGGGAAATACAAGCAAACAAGTTGCCTCATAAAAGACAAGAATGGAAAACTGCTTAGCAATATATAAAAGCAAATGAAGAGGTGGATGGAATATTTTGAGGACCTTCTCAATAGACCAGCTCCACAAAATCCCCCAGACATCTAGCCAGCAGAAGAAGAGCAACAAATTAACTGTCAAAGACCAATGAATGAAGAAATAAAAAAAGCCATAAAGCTTCTAAGAGATGGAAAAGCGGCTGGACCAGATGACATTCCAGCAGAGGACATCAAAGCAGATATCGACACGGCTACAGAAATGTTATATAAATTACTTGGTAAAGTCTGGGAAAAGGAAGAGAATGGAAGGAAGGATATCTGGTTAAGTTGCCTAAGAAGGGAAATTTACAAGAGTGCACAAATTATAGAGGAATAATGTTACTATGAGTGTCAGGAAAAGTATTAAAAAGGATTATCCTCGAGAGATTAAAAGAGTCCATAGACAAGAAACTGAGAGATGAACGAGCAGGTTTTCGACAAAACAGATCCTGTACAGACTAGATAGCCACTTTGAGAATAATAGTTGAACAAAGTCTGGAATGAAATTCACCACTATACATTGGATTTGTGGACTACAAAAAAGCATTTGACAGTGTAGACAGAGAATCACTTTGGAAATTGATCAGGCATTATGGAGTTCCCCTGAAGATCATTAATTTAATAAAGAAAACATATAAAGACATGACATGCAGAGTTCTTCATGAAGAAGAGCTTACAGAACCATTTGGGATAAGAACAGGAGTGTGACAGGGATGCCTCTTATCTCCATTTCTTTTCTTACTAGCAATAGACTAGATTATGAGAATATTGATGACACACAACAAAAATGGAATCCAGTGGACTCTGACTAAACAGTTAGATGATCTAGATTTAGCTGATGACTTGGCTCTTCTGTCCCATAACCATTATCAGATGCAGGACAAAATGAAAACACTCAATGAGAGGTCACAGCAATTGGGTCTGAAAATACACAGGGAAAAGACAAAAATAATGAGAATAAATGCAAGTAATGATAACATGGATGAACTTGAAGAAGCACCACTAAAAGATGTAGAATCATACACATATCTTGGCAGCAATATAGACAAAGTTGGAGGGACAGATGGTGATATCAAAATAAGAATACAAAAAGCAAGAGGAGCTTTCATTGCATTGGGAAGTATATGGAGATCAAGAGAAATCAGATCTTTAATAAAAAATAAGAATCTTCAACTCAAATGTCAAGTCAGTTTTATTGCATGGCTCTGAAACATGGAGAACAACAAAGACAACAACCAAAAAGCTACAGACTTTCATAAATGGGTGCTTGCGTAGAATAGAAGGATTAAAATGGTATGACAAGGTTACCAAGGTGGAACTGATGACAAGAACCAGACAAATGCCAGTGGAACAAGAGATGAGAAGAAGATGATGGCGATGGATAGGACACACACTGAGGAAACCTGTTGATAGCATTACAAGGCAGTCCTTGTTCTGGAATCCCCAGGGCAAGAGAGGCAGAGGTAGACCAAGAAGCACATGAAGAAGACAGCTGGAAACAAGTGAAAATGATGAAGAGAACATGAAAAGAACTTGAGATGATGGCACATGACAGGAGGACTTGGCATGTGTTTGTTGAAGGCCTATGCTCCTTGGGGAGCAGAGGGTTATGAATGGAATGGAATTTCATGAAATGGGCAATTCCACTATCAGGGTGTAACATATACAATGCTAAGACAGCACTGACTACGCTAGTTTAGCCGTGTCCGCAGTGTGGAAGTTGGTCGCATCCCAAAAGTGCGATGAACACCTGGCAGATAGCAAAACAGCAGTTGGGTGACAGCAGCTGAGGTTCAAAGAAGCTCTCACGGCAAGCAGAAGGGAGGAGAAGATGCTGAAAGGAACATCAGGAAAAAAAGCAGCTGACGACTATCACCCCAGGGGCGCATTCCCATAGTCAGTTATGGCTGAAGGACTATCATCTCAGGGGCACATTCCCATTGTCAGTTATGGCTGAAGGACTATCATCTCAAGGGCACATTCCCATAGTCAGTTATAACTGAAGAACTATCACCTCAGGGGCACATTCCTATAGTCAGTTATAACTGAAGGACTATCACCCCACAGGCACATTCCCATAGTCAGTTTATAACTGAAGGACTATCACCCCAGGGCACATTCCCATAGTCAGTTAGAACTGAAGGACTTTGATTTCTTGATGGGCAGCTTTATCCCCTTTATCTGTCTGAGCAATATAACGCTCAAGTAAAGCATGTTCCTTTTCAGCATCAGTCTTCAGGCATATCCTGTCAAAACTGAGAATATTAGGAATTGGTTGGCTTATACTCTTCAGGGAAGCGATAGAAGAGGGGACATATATTTTGACCTCATTACAGAAGATGTTATGTGCACTTTATAATCCAGTAGGAACACTGCCCCAGGTCCTGATGGTGTACAGTATCATCAAATAAAACAGCTCGATGACACAGGCATTTAAGAGTGTGGTAAGAGATTTCAACACCAGCTTACAGAATGCTCTTGTGCCAAGAAAACTGCTGCATAGTTACCTATGACCACTTCCTAAACCTCGTAAAGGACCCCAAGCTTCTCAGCAGCTACAGAATTATTACAATGCAGAATGTCTATGGTAAACTACCAGAAAAGATAGTAGCACGAAACATAATGAACCACCTCGAAAATGCACAGATCCTACCTGATACTCTCGGCAGCTATAGGCCCATGAAAAGTAACATGAGGTAACGCTGGAACTTTTGTTATGATGTATATGAGGGGTTCCAGGATAAGCGAGAAAACGGTTTGCAGTAGCAATTGACCTAGCAGATGCTTTATAACAGTGTGAACTTTGCAACATCAATAGACCGTGTAATGGCTTGCGGTGTTAACCCTTGGCTTACGAAGTGGATAGCAGCTGCCTTAACTGGGAGGTCAGTGGCATTTCAATTGGGAACATGGATGTCAGATCCACTGCTCATTTGCCTGGGACTACCCCAGGGTTCTCCACTATCACCAGTGCTGTTTTAATATCTATACAGCAAAAGTAGCCACCATTCAACCAACTGGGTTGGGACGAACACTGACATTTGCTGATAATATACTCATTTACAGAACTGGCTCTGACAGACTCTTAATGGTTAATAACAGTCATAGAAGCTTCCAGTCTACAAAGAGTGTTACCGGTGCGTTTACTTTATTGAACTGTCTCTGACAATGATGTTGTCGGAGCTGTCGGGCTTACACATGTCACCGTTGACTTTGCTAGGAGCATTGTAAATGCTCAAGCAGGAATTATAAGCGGTGATTTGGTTTTGGTAAGGGGGAAAGTATAAAAAAATGGTTTAAGAAATAAATAAGCGCTAAATTTCGCTCATCAGTTCAAGACATCAGAGCATACAGAGGTGCAGAGATCGGAAGCGATCATAACCTCTGCATAGCTAAACTGAGAATTAAACTGAAGAAGTTATACCAACAGAATAAAAATAGAAGAATAGATGTACACAGACTGCAATCAAATGATATAAAGGAGGAATATAATGTCAAAATGAACAACTATTTCGATGCTTTAGGCAAAATTGACAACGATATCACCACCAAGACAATCGATACTAAATGGGAACAACTGAGAACAGCAATGACAGAAGCAGCAGTAGCGACCACCGGATACCTAGTACATAAAAAGAAAAGATGGATGAGAGAAGATACTCGGGATAAAATACAAGAAAGGAAAACAGCAAAACTTAAACTACTAGCGGCAAGTACACATAATGCAGTTGAATCTTGCAAACTAACTTATAACTTGTTAAATAAAGAAGTGAAGACAAAAACTCGAAGAGATAAAAGACATTCCATCAATGAACTGGCCATAGAAGCTGAAAATGCTGCAAGAACTGGTAATAGTAGATGCCTTTATCAAATTACAAAACAACTATGTCACCAGCCTACTGCTATGGAAACACCTGTTAAAGGTAAATTAGGGAATTCAATACCAACAGAAAAAGAACAAATGAAGAGATGGGCTGAGCACTTCATGGAGGTGCTAAACAGACCACCACCAACAGTAACACCTGATTTTAATAATGAAACACCCACAACCACCTTGCCAATAACTTGCGATGAATTCACGCTGGACGAGATCAAACAAGCCGTTAAAAGATTTAAAAATTTTAAAGCTGCTGGAGTTGACGAAATTTCAGGGGAAATGATTAAAGCAGTTAATGACAACAACCTCTTGAGAATTTTAGATATTATAAATGAAGTATGGAGAGAAGAACAACCACCACAACAATGGAAAGACAGTATTATTGTAAAGTTACCGAAGAAAGGTGATCTATCAGACTGTAATAACTGGCGTGGTATATCTCTATTATCAGTACCTGGAAAATTATTATGTTGCATGATGTTAGAAAGACTTAAATTGCATGCTGACGAAAAGATCAGAGAAGAACAAGTGGGTTTCAGGCCGAAACGATCATGTATTGATCAAATATTCACACTAAGAACAATTACAGAAGAATCAGTGGAAAGGCAATCGCCACTTATTATCACCTTCGTCGATTTTCAAAAAGCCTTTGATAGTCTACACCGCCCATCATTGTGGAAGATACTTACAATCTATGGTTTTCCAACAAAATATGTGAATATAATCAAAGCGCTATATGACAATGCAAGATGTTGTGTTAGAACAAATAAAGGGAATACAGAATGGTTTACAGTAGAAACAGGGGTGAAACAAGGCTGTATTATGTCACCACTACTTTTTGGAATAGCTATTGATTGGGTTATGAGAAACTATACCCACAATGAACAATTGGGTATAAAATGGACAAATGGAAAATTCCTGGGGGACCTGGATTTCGCAGATGATGTAGCATTCTTAAGTTCAACACCAAGACAATCCCAAGAAGCAATAAATAATTTGTGTCATCTCTCGGTTAAAATAGGTCTCCAAATAAATGCCTCTAAAACTAAAGTTATGAACTTTTCTAACGAGACCTTTGATATCATCTTGAACGGGGAAAAACTACAGAAAGTTGAAAGTTTCAATTATTTAGGCAGTAAAATGACTCAGGATGGTGACACATAAAGAGAAATCCATACTAGAATTGCTTTGGCAGCTAGCGCCTTCAATAGATTATCTAACATTTGGAAATTACGATCATTGAATATACATACCAAGCTTCGTCTGTTTAATTCAAATGTTATCTCAGTGTTAACATACAGCTGTGAGAGTTGGAAAATAACAAAATCATTGGAGAACAAGCTGAATACGTACATTCGAGAACAAATGTCTTAGAAAACTCATGAACATCAGTTGGAAAGAATTCAAGACTAATCGACAAATAAGAGAAGACTCTAGGCAGAAATATGTCTCTGACTATATAAGGAAAAGACGATGGTCATATATCGGTCATGTCCTCAAATGCAAAACAACAGAATACCACTACAGGCGCTCACTTGGGTTCCTGAGGGTAAGAGGAAAAAAGGAAGACCAAAAGAAACACTCAGAAGAACAATAATAAGAGAAGGAAGAACGTTGGGCCTAAATAATGTGCAAGAGCTAAGAGGAGTGGCGTCACAACGAACAACCTGGAGAGCACTGGTCTCTGCCTTATGCGCCGTGTTTGGTGCTTAAAGAATTTATTATTATTATTATTATATGATTTAGTGAGTTGAGAGAAAAAATATGCACGTGAAAAGTCTGAGTGAAGTTTACAAGGACAACAGATGACACTTCACTGAGTTGTTTACACATGAATTCATATGAAGATTTCTTTAAGATCCTAGTTAGAGTAGTAGAATCTATATTACATATGAAAGACAAAGACCTAAGTTGTGTTGCGATAAAGTATAGGCTTAGCGATAAGGGGTGATAGTAAGAAATATGAGTGTAGTGAGGATTCTGTGAAACCAAAGTAAGTAGGTCCTTTGACTCATAACTTTTGATAGACATTGAACAGTAATAAATTCAGAAGCTGAGATAAAGTATTACAAGGTTAACGACGCTTACAACTAAGTGAGCACAGGAATAATGAGAAATGAAGCTGAAGCTACAAAATTGACTATGAAGTGGATAAAATGAGACTTAGTAAGCATCTGAGAAGATTTACAGAAAGAACATGGATTTAATAGCCGTGTGGGCTATTGTATAATGAACTTTGCAATATCGACTGCTACAAGTAAGATGAGTAAGAAATTGAAGGGTGATTGTATTTACAGGATGAAACATGCGCTCTCTAGCAGGTCTAAGTATGAGGATACTGCTAACGAGGGTGTACCCAATGTGTTGATTTGCATATATGAATTTTAAGATGATTGTTATGTTGATTAATTATGCGAGAAAAAATTGACAGGATTAGTAGAGGCGAGAAAACAACTCAGTAGGTACCACAAAGTGATTTTTTGTTTGCACAGAAACACCAGAGAAAAACAATGCAGTTTGGAAAAGCTCTTGGAAAACCCATGAACAAGTTGGGTACTTAATTTTTTTAAATCGGACAAAAAATAAAAATGTTACGGCATTTTAAAAAGTGTATGTACTTTCGCAAAGTTAAAAAAGTTACATCACACCAACTTCAAG